>JAVHYY010000428.1:0-63345 GCA_035221665.1 Okamejei kenojei | reverse complement strand
GGTGGGGGAGGAGATAGAGATAGAGGGAAAAGCCAGGCCCGAGGGCTGAGGGAGAGGAGGGAAAGGGATGAGAATGCAACGTTAACAGAATTGAAAAATTTCCAATATTCAAGCCCAAAGATTCAGACCCTCAAGCGGAATATAGGTGCTGTTCCTCCAGCCTTGCGGTGTTTGCCTTCACACTGGCCGTTTTTGGGGAGAGGCCCAGGACCTAGAGGTCGGATGTGGAATGGAGGGGGAGTTGAAGTGCTGAGCCACCGGAGGTCGGGTTTGGTTATGCGGACCGAGCGAGGTGTTCGGCTGAAGCGATCGCCAAGCCTCTGCTTGGTCTCACCGATATAGATCATCTGGCATCTGGAGCAGCGGATGCAGTAGATGAGGTTTTGGAGAGGTGCAGTGAAACCTCTGTCTCGGACCTGTAAGGAACTGCTTGGGTCCCTGAAAGGAGTGGAGGGGGAGGTGGAAGGACAAGGTTGTTGCATTTCCTGCGGTTGCAAGGGAAAGTGCCCGGGGAAGGGGTAGAGTGGGAGGGGAGGGAAGAATTGACAAGGGAGTTGCGGAGGGAGCGGTCTTTGCGGAAGGCAGACAGGGGGGGAGATGGGAAGATGTGGCGGGTGGAGGGGTCACGTTGGAGGTGGCGAAACTGGCGGAGGACTATATGTTGTATTTATACCACAGCCTCATTGGTATTGGAGTTAGGGCAACCGGGCGGTCGTCATTCAGGTTGTTGACTTCTGACGTTTTCAGCACCGGCACTATGGTAGCTGTCTTCAGGCACTTGGGGACCATTGCCAGAGATAGAGACAGGTTAAAGATCCTCTTTAATATCTCCGCCAGCTGTACAGCACAGTCCTTTAGTACCCTTCCCTGGCCTCCATCCGGGCCTGCAGCCTTGCGTGGATTGATCCTACGCAGAGCGCACTGTACCTCCTGAGTGCTCAGTGTAAGGCCTGTCCTTTACCGCCCTGCCCGTGTTATTCCTCTCATGTGGTGTTGCCAATTTTGACAGCGGGCCAAAAGAAAGTGTTTAACTCATTGCCAGTGTGATATCACTGTGGGGCAGGCGGGGCTGCTCTTGTAATCAGTGATTGTCCCTGACACCCTGCCAACTGCTTTCTGGTGTCCCGCGGTATTGAAGTGGTCTTCCATGGATGTCTTTGGCCTTTTTTATAACCTTGTTCAGGTTTGTCCTGGCAGCTCAGTAGGCAGAAGTGTCCCTGGATTTAAAGGCATTATTGCGGACCCTAGCAGATTCTGAACCTCCTTGTTCGTCCACGGTTTCCGGTTTGGGAACATCTTTATTTCCTTGTCCACTGTGACAGACTCCCACAATCAGCAGTTGATCTAGGAGAGGCACAGTGGATGTGTACTTCCTCCAGGTCTACCCTCTGTACCACTGTACCTGTTGTGCAAACAGGTCCCAGTCTGTGCGATCAAAGCAGTCCTGGAGTTGTAGGGTGGTGTCCTCGGGCCATATTTTGACCGTCTTTATTGCAGGTTTGGTCTTGCGGATGAGGGGTTTGTATGCAGGCAGTAGAAACAGTGAGAGGTGATCGGATTGTCCCAGGGATGGGCAGGGGAGGGCGCTGTATGCATCCTTGATGTTGGTGTACACTTTATCCAGCGTGTTTGAGCCACTGGTAGGGCACTGCACAGGCTGGTGGAATTTGCGGAGTGCAGCTCGTAGGTCGACCTGATTAAAGTCCCCTGCAACAATGATGGGTGAGCATCCTGCTGCCTGCTGATGGCCGAGTGCAGCTGTGCTAGCGCTAGGTTAGCATTAGCCTGTGGTGGGATGTATGCGGCCATGATGATAACCACAGTAAACGCCCGAGGCAGGTAAAACGACCTACATTTAAGCAGTAGGTATTCCAGGTCTGGGGAACAGTAGCTCTCTACTGCAGTGTGGTTTGTGCACCAGTCATTGTTGATATAGATAGAGAGCCCGCCGCCTTTTTTTTTAAATAAATGAACAGTGAAAGAAAAAAGAAGTAAAGAGTGTCGGAATAGATAGACAAATGGGTAGAAACAGATAGCAAAATAAATAAAGGACAGAGATGAGAAGCTAAAAAGATTGAAAGAAAAGGAGAAAGTAAAGAAAAGAGAGATTAGGAGAGATCTACCTATTTCGTATTTTTGCCCATCCATCACCCGGTTCTAAACCATTTAATTTCTAAGGTTATGTTATGTTGCACCATATGCTTGGAAAAATTTGATAAAAGGAGACCAAGTCGTTAAGAATTGGTCTACTTTGCCTAGTAGGAGGAATCTCATTTGTTCAAGATGTAGCGTTTCCAACATATTTGAAATCCACATTTTGAATGTTGGCGTGGTTGCGTTTTTCCAAAATTTGAGTATAAGATTTTTTGCTATTATTAAACCGTAATTAAGAAAAGCTTATTGGAATATAGTTAGTTTACTTCCCTCTTCCATTGATCCATAGATAATCAGTTCTGTATTGGGGTTCAATTTTGTGTTAAATAATTTTGTAAAAATTCCAAAAATATCAGTAAGTTTTCCCATTTCATACATATCTCCCATCATTTTAATTCCTATTCTTTCCCATTGATTAAACGTTTTATCAATAATAGATGGTTTGAATGAGGGATTATTAGCTATTGGAGAAAGAAGCGATAATTTTCTTGATTTTAAGGTTAATTTTATTTGTTTCCAAATTCGTATTACACTGTGAATAATTGGATTCTTCTTATATATTATATTGTTCAGTTTCATCGGGGAAAGAAGGGTCACGCCTGTATTATAAGGGGAACAATCTTCTTTCTCCATTCTTATCCAATCTACCTGTTGGGCAGAACTGTCCAACCGGTAGATTATATTTTTAATATTCACTGCCCAATAGTAATACAATAAGTTAGGGAGTGTCAGTCCCCCTGATTCTTTAGATTTACACAAGTGTTTTCTTTGAATTCTGTGTGATTTATAATCCCATATGAAGTTTATAATATCAGAATCTATTTTTTTAAAGAATTTTTTTGGTAAGTATATTGGTATTGATTGAAATAGGTACAGTATTTGTGGTAAGAAGATCATTTTTATCGCATTCGTTCTGCCTATTAAGGACATCGGCAGTGTTTTCCAAAATGTAATCAACCCCTTTAATTTAGTTAATGAAGGTATATAGTTTGCGTTAAGTAGTGATTTATATTTCCTAGTAATTTGGATGCCCAAATACTTAATTATTTCTGTTGCAACTCTAAAAGGGAATTTCAGCAGATGTGTCTTGAGGTTTAATCGTCAGAATTCTGCTTTTGTTCCAGTTTACTCTATATCATGAAAATGAACCACTAATTCCTTCTAATATTAAATTTAGTATATTTGGTATGCTAATTTGCGAATTTGTAATATATAATAATGAGATTTTATTATTTGAGTGTTTGGTATTATATCCATGAATATTCGGATGACTTCTTATACTTTCTGCTAAAGGCTCTATCACTAGTGCAAATAGCAGGGGCGATAATGCGCACCCCTGCCTATTGCCCCTTGCTAATTGGAATTTCGGGGATAATATATTATTAGTCAGTATTCTAGCCGTCCGCTTATCGTATAATAATTTTACCCATGAGTTAAAGTTATCTCCCATGTTAAAGTTTTGCAATACTTTGATTAAATATTGCCATACTACTTGATCAAAAGCTTTTTCTGCATCCAATGAAATAATTGCTAGGTATTCTTCAGTATTATGTGAGTACATTATATTAAACAGCCGTCTCAAATTGTTAAATGAGTATCTCTTTGGGAAAAACCCTGTTTGGTCCGGGTTTATTAGTTTGCTAACATATTTACTCAATCCTCTCGCTAGGGTCTTTGCTAATATTTTTTTATCTGTATTTAAGAGTGCTATGGATCTATATGAGCCTGGGTCTTCTAAATCTTTATCCTTTTTAGGTATAAGTGTATTTGTTGACTCAGTTAGTGTTTCAGGTAATTTATTTTCTTTAAAAGCGTGTATATATAAATCTTGCAGGCGTGGTGAAATTAACTCGTAGAATCTTTTATAGAATTCATTACTAAAGCCATCTGGTCCTGGCGTTTTGCCATTCTTCAACAAATTTATTTATATTTTAGTATTGTTACCTTATTATGTTTATCTATAGTTGGTTCTTTGGCATTTTCTAAATCTAATTGTCTAATTTCTTGTTTTAACTGTTCAGTGTTATTCTTTTTAGTTTGGAAAGCTTGATATGAAATTATAGTTCCTCTAATAAATGCCTTAAAAGTTTCCCATAATAAGGAAGGTGAAATATCTGGTGTATCATTTGTCTCAAAGAAGAATATCATCTGCTCTTTTAAATATGTGCAACCTTGAGAGTTGTTTAAGATTTGGGGGTTAAACCTCCAGAACGATTTTTATCAGGCATTCCTTCTAATTTTAAAGAAAAAGTTAACGGGGAATGATCAGAAATAATACTATTATAATATTTATAATTATATGTATATGGAATTAATTTCGTGTCCACTAAGAAATAATCAATACGTGAATATGTTTTATGTACCGTTGAATAAAATGAATATTCCCTACCTTCTGGGTTAACGATACTCCATACATCTGTTATGTTGGTATTTTTCATGTATGTATTTAGGAGTTCACTAGTTTTAGATTTTATGTTAATCCTTTTTTGTTTTGCAGATTTATCCAGATATGGATCTAAAACACAATTCAAATCTCCCCTATTATCACATTTTGATAGTTAAGTGCTGAAATTGTATCCAGAATTTTACTAAAGAATTGGGGGTTGGCAAAATTAGGATCATAAATATTTATCAAAGTAAATGGAGTAGAATGAATTTCTCCCGTGACTATGACGTACCTCCCCTCTTTATCTGCTATGGTATTATTTAATTTAAATGGTATACCTTTACGAATGATAATAGCCGTGCCTCTAGATTTAGAAGTAAATGAAGAGTAATATGTTTGCCCAATCCAATTTGCCTTCAGTCTTATCTGTGTTTGATGTTTTAGATGAGTTTCTTGTAAGAAAATGATATCACTGTTGAGAGCTTTTAATTGGGCAAAGATCTTACCCCTTTTAATTGGTTCATTAGCGCCCCTTATATTCCAGCTACAGAACGTGATTCCTCCGGTTTTCTTTTGTTTATCGTCTTGCATTATGAATCATGTAAATACCTTTACTCCATATGGTGCAACCAAAAACCTCATAACTCTAGGTGAAGGATGGTCATCCCCAGCTGTTAAGTTTTGTTGGCATCTCCCCTTCAGAGTAGACCTTGAAAAAGACCAGAAAGTGTAAAGTCGCGAAAAGATAATTAACAAACAAAAAGTGATATTATAATATCCAAAAATAAAGATATTATAATTAAAAACAAACCACCAACAGGTGGTAGAAAAATTC
The DNA here is from genome assembly GCA_035221665.1 of Okamejei kenojei. Classification (NCBI taxonomy): domain Eukaryota; kingdom Metazoa; phylum Chordata; class Chondrichthyes; order Rajiformes; family Rajidae; genus Okamejei; species Okamejei kenojei. The sequence continues at coordinate 57,970 of JAVHYY010000428.1, read as the reverse complement.
TTGTTTACTTCCGTAGATGTTTTTATATGTTTCGCTCTGCCCCCTTGACCAATTATTATTAATTGGAAGAGAGAGCGATACAAAGTTAAAAAAAAAATATATAAAATAAAACACATTTCTAATCTATCTATTGGAGTGTATCTTCAGAGAGGAAAAACAGAATAAAAAAGAGTTTCCAACACACGTTTGGTTAAGTCATCAATTTCCCCCATCAGCGTGTCATTAACAGTAATTATGTTAGTTATATATCCTTATCTACCAATATTCCAAGAACTATTACAATTAAGTCTCAAACTTTTGTATCAGACAACAGCAGGTTCCAAGGGGTTAACCAGATTCAGACCCTTGGATAACTTCCAAGTATCTGAGTCTCCTCCCCCCCCTTTATGCACAATTTAGACTCGATCTACTATATCCATAACATTTGTTAGTATATTATTAATACTTATCAATCTAACTCATTATTCTTATATTTAGCAAGTAATTAACATCATGAAATAAACATCAGCCATTATTACGCTGTGCCTTAATATTACAGAATGTTATTAGCTATATTTTCTGTTAGTATGTAATTGTGTGTTTCTTAAATCATAAATTTCTATATACAAGTTCATTGATAATATTTTTCCATATTCTCAAATTCCGTTTGTTTTTTTGTTATTTTTCCCACCACAGTTTTTCTTCTTTTCCAATCATTTGTTGAAGTGAAACATAAAATCCGACCTTGAGTTAACATTCCAAAGATAAAATGTCTAGACAACGCCTCGAGGAAAATTCGCCATCTTAGCCAGAGCAGTCTCTTTTGTATGTTAAAAAAAAAGAAACACTGTCCTTTCTTCGCTGCTTCTCCTCTGTATTGTTGTGGGAGACCGACTCCTGATGATCAGTATACCTCCTGTGTGATACTTTGTGCATATTTAAATGCCTCTCCTGGATCCGTGAATGCACGTTCAACAAAGTTACAAGTAAATCTCAAATTCGCGGGATATACTATCCCATATCTTAGTCTCGAAACCTATTTCAGTAGCCTTCTCATCTTTGTAAACTTGTCCCTTGTTTCCACGACTTCAGCTGGAAAATCACGGAAGAATCTTAGTTTGTCTTCTCCAAACATCAAATTCACTCCATATGGAATCTGTTTCATAATTCTTTCCAGGGTTGAAATGTCATAGAATGTCAGAATAATCTGTCTTGGGGGGGCGGGGGGGGCAGTTGGGCTTGCTTGAGCCTTACGTCGGACCCGGTGAGCCATATCTATTCTCGGGGCTTCAGGCAGCTTAAGTACTTATTTGAGTAAGTTGGCAGCAAACTCCTGAAGGTTTTGTCCACTCTCCTTTCCTTCTTTTACTCCAATTATTCTTAAGTTTTGCCTCCTCGATCTTGCTTCCACGTCCATACATTTATTCTTCATTTTAGCAAGTTCCCTCCCAGTGCTTTCTTGTTCCTTTTTTATTCTCTTTATCTCCTTAGTCATCTCGGTTATCGTATTATCCATTCCTTCCATAGCCGCATGAGTAGACTTAAGCATTGCATCCAGCTTTTTAATTCAGTCCTTATCAACCTGCTTAATTTTTTTGATTAAATCCTCCTCAATCTCAAACACACGTTTGGTTAAGTCATCAATTTTCCCCATCAGCATATCATTACCTTGTTTAATTTTTTCAGAGAGGCTTTTGTCCAGCGCGACATTCCCCTCTCGTATCACTTTAGAAATAATTTCAGTGACTGAAACTGATACTGACTTTTCCAGATGTTCGATTTGTTCCCTTTGTTCCTCCATTGAAGTCATTTCTGTAGAAGGATTTTGAGAGTCAGCTTCTTCTTCTGAGCTTCCAGCTGATATTTGAGGGGATTGAGGAGTCTTTCCAGGTATTTTCAAGTATGCTCTTGTAGCAGGTCTTGCAACAGCTTTTGCAGGCTTCTGGCGAGGTTTCCCTTTTTTCATTTAAAACTGCCGTTATTCTCCGTTATCAGCAGGATTTCTGATAACACACAATTAAATAATAGCTCTGGTAGTTATTTTAGAACTCCCCCGTCTTCCAACTCGTATTTTAGCACATTAAAAACATTCTTCGAGAGCAGAGCAAAACAGCAGCGTCTCTCAACCCACCATTGACGCCACCGGAAGTCCAATCTTCTAAATTCTAGCGAGTACAAGCCGAGTCTATCCAGTCTTTCTTCATATGAGAGTCCTGACATCCAATGAATCAGTCTGGTGAACCTTATCTGTACTCCCTCCATGGCAAGAATGTACTTCCTCAGATTTGGAGACCAAAACTGTATGCAATACTCCAGGTGTGTTCTCACCAATACCCTGTACAACTGCAGTAGAACCTCCCTGCTCCTATACTCAAATCCTTTTGCTATGAATGCTAACATACCATTCGCTTTCTTCACTACCTGCTGCACCTGCATGCCTACTTTCAATGACTGGTGTACCATCACACCCAGGTCTCGTTGCATCTCCCATTTTCCCAATCTGCCACCATTCAGATAATAGTCTCCTTTCTGTTTTTGCCACCAAAGTGGATAACCTCACAATTATCCACATTATACTGCATCTGTCATGCATATGCCCATTCACCCAGCCTATCCAAGTCACCTTGCAGCCTCCTTGCATCCTCCTCACACCTAACACTGCCCCCCAGCTTCGTGTCATCCGCAAACCTGGAGATGTTGCATTCAATTCCCTTGTCCAAATCATTAATATATATTGTAAATAGCTGGGGTCCCAGCACTGAGCCTTGCGGTACCCCACTAGTTACTGCCTGCCATTTCAAAAAGGACCCGTTTACTCCTACCCTTTGCTTCCTGTCTGCCAGCCAGTTCTCTATCCACATCAATACTGAACCCCCAATACCGTGTGCTTTAAGTTTGTATACTAAGCTCTTATGTGGGACCTTGTCGAAAGCCTTCTAAAAGTCCAGATATAACACATCCACTGGTTCTCTCTTATCCACTCTACTAGTTACATCCTCGAAAAATTCTATAAGATTCGTCAGACATGATTTACCTTTCATAAATCCATGCTGACTTTGTCCAATGATTTCACCACTTTCCAAATGTGCTGCTATCCCATCTTTAATAACATACTCTAGCATTTCCCCCACTACCGATGTTAGACTAACTGGTCTGTAATTCCCCGTTTTCTCTCCCACTCACTTTTTAAAAAGTGGGGTTACATTAGCTACCCTCCAATCCTCAGGAACTACTCCAGAATCAAAAGAGTTTTGAAAAATTATCACTAATGCGTCCACCATTTCTGGGGCCACTTCCTTAAGTACTCTGGGATACAGCCTATCTGGCCCTGGGGAATTATCGGCATTTACTCCATTCAATTTACCCAACACAATATTATATAATTATACAATATATATATATAATTTATTGTTAGTGGGGAAACTGCTTGAGTCAGATATTAAAGATGGGATAGCAGTACATTTGGAAAGTGGTGAAATCATTGGACAAAGTCAATGTAAGTCTGTCAAAAAAGTTTAAGTATACAAACCTAAAGCACACGGTATTGGGGGTTCAGTATTGATGTCGATAGAGAACTGGCTGGCAGACAGGAAGCAAAGGGTAGGAGTAAACAGGTCCTTTTCAGAATGGCAAGCAGTGACTAGTGGGGTACAACAAGGCTCAGAGCTGGGACCCCAGCTATTTACAATACATATTAATGATTTGGACAAGGGAATTGAATGCAACATCTCCAAGTTTGCGGATGAAGCTACGCTGGGGGTAGTGTTAGATGTGAGGAGGATGCTAGGAGGCTGCAAGGTGACTTGGATAGGCTTGATGAGTGGGCAAATGCATGGCAGATTTAGAAGACTGAGGGGGGATCTTATAGAAACGTAAAATATTCTTAACGGGTTGGATAGGCTAGATGCAGGAAGATTGTTCCCGATGTTGGGGAGGTCCAGAACAAGGGGTCACAGTCTAAGAATAAGGAGGAATTCCTTTAGGACTGAGATGAGGAAAACATTTTTCACACAGAGAGTGGTGAGTCTCTGGAATTCTCCGCCACAGAAGGTAGTTGAGTCCAGTTCATTGGCTATGTTTAAGAAGGAGTTAGATGTGGCCCTTGTGGCTAAAGGGATCAGGGGGTATGGAGAGAAGGCAGATACAGGATACTGAGTTGGATGATCAGCCATGATCATGTTGAATGGCGGTGGAGGCTCGAAGGGCCGAATGGCCTACTCCTGCACCTATTTTCTATGTTTCTATGTAACACCACTTCCCGGCTAACCTGGATTTCACTCATTTCCTCCATCTCAGGACCTTGAGTGATGATGTCATAATGCCACTCACAGTCCACCAATCACAAGCTGCCGAGTGTGACAATGACATCACAATGGTATGTGGCATCGATAACCACAGCAGCAGAGGTTGAGGGAGAGAGATAGGGAATGAGACATAGATAGTGAGATATAGAGATAGACACAGAGAGAGATAGATAGAGAGAGAGAGATAGTAAGATAGAAATATAGCGAGATCTAGAGGGATAGAGAGAAAGAGAGACAGAGAGGGAGATATAGAGAGATAGAGAGAGAGATAGAGAATATATATATAGAGAGAGAGGGAGATAGAGCGAGAGACTTAGAGATATAAAGAGAGGGAGAGGTAGAGAGATAGATAGAGAGACAGAGAGAGAGAGATTGAAGATAGAGGGAGAGAGATAGAGAGAGTGAGAGGAAATAGAGAATATATAGGGAGAGGGAGAGAGATATTGAGATAGAGATATTGATAGAGAGAGGGAAAGAGGGACACAGAGAGAGAGAGAGGGAAAGAGGGACAGAGAGAGAGAGAGAGAGAGAGAATATATATAGAGAAAGGGAGAGAAATAGAGATATAGAGTAGAGAGAGAGAGATAGAGAGTAGGGAGAGATAGAGATAGAGAGAGATAAGGAGAGATAGAGAAGAGAGAGAGAAAGAGCAAGCCTGTATTTCTGTGGCGAGGTAGATACCGTGTTCCACGTGTACTTGGAATGTGTGAGGTTGCTGCCCCTGTGCCAATATCTGAAGGGGCTGCACCTCAAGTTCTGGTTGCATTTTATTCCCACAATCCTGGTGTTTGGGCACAAGGCAGGTAGTGGGGAGGGCCAGCCTCGGCCCTGCTCCCCTTAGCTCCACCCGCTGGTCCCGCTCACTCCCCTCGCCCCCACCCGCTGGCCTCGGCCCCGCCACGCCTCCCGTGGGGGCTACGGGTTAGTGGTGCAATATTGCATTGTGGAATGGGCTGCGTTGGGGGACAACGCCTCCCCTGTGACAGGGACCCAATGGGTCTGCACTTGCTCCAGTTATTCCTATTTTTTGTTATTTTGGGGGAACTTCACCCCTTCACTCCTGTTTACTGCTCTGGGTTGTGTTTTGTTTATGTTTTGTAAAGAGTGCAGGAGTTGGCGATTCGGCCCTTCGAGCCAGCACCACCATTACCACAAACAGCTTACAATGGCTTGTTCCCTTTATCACCGATACTTTTTTGCATATCTTTCACTCATTGTTCCTTGTCTCTCCACATCACCGTCTGTGTCTCTCGTTTCCCTGATCCCTGACCAGTCTGAAGAAGGGTCTCGACCCGAAACGTCGCCTATCTCCTTCGCTCCTTAGATGCTGCTGCACCCGCTGAGTTTCTCCAGCTTTTTGTGTACCCTCGATTCTCCAGCATCTGCAGTTCCTTCTTTAATTCATTTTGATCATGTGTGTGATTTTGATCATGGTGTGGGATTGTGGGCGCCCATTCCAGGTGGGGCAAGAAGAAGGGGGGGTGGGGTTGCGAGGAGAAGTGTCATATCTGGCTCTGATTTAATTTAATACATTTTGTTCTTGGCTTTGATAGCAATTGATTTATATTTAACTACATAGTTCCAATGTCAGTGTGTGAAAAATATGGTTGAGAAATGATTGCTTATACCTTAGATAATTCGTACAGAGTTCTGCCAGTAAATGGATATGTTAAAGATAAACAGGTGCGAGAAACATCGAAACAAAACGATGATTGCTGCACAGTGGATCATTTAGCATCAGTGGACTCTCCACTAATGTGCTGAGTGGATCCATTCAATATTTTCTATGTTCAACATCTGTCAGCCTTGGTAGAACACACCTGCCTTTGAAAATCAATAATACACTTATATGACAGACAGACAGACAGACCGAGTTCCTCCCACACTGTTGAGTTCATTGGTCAGCAAGCTTTCGCCATTCTGTTCGGTCATGTGCACCGTCTTCCACCCTTGATAGGTTCGCGTCCCGGACTTCCAAATCCTTCTGGAATGTTCACATCCATATGAGTTTTGGTCGGCCTCTTTTCCTTCTTCCATCAGCTTGTCATTGCTATCTTAGGCGCACGTTCTGGTGACATTCTGAGTACATGTCCTGCAGATTTCACCCTGCGTACCTCTATGTCCTGGCTGCGAGGCTTTGTTGCCCTTTCCCGGTAGACAAGTGCATTCTCAGGTGTCTGTCCTTTGCGAACCACCAACTTACAAAAGGTACAGCTGTATCAATTGCTGAACTGAAGTATGGGCAATCAGTGATGGTATTGCCAGCATAAATATTGACTGGGAATTAATTATTTAAAATGTTAAAATTATTAAAAATATGTATATTTCTGTCTTTGTAAACGCAGTGCAAAGGAAGAAATGAATAGACAAAACACAAGTAGACTATCGCAAATCATGAACTTTGTGGGTAATGATATAGATACACAAATTGTTTAATATCAATCCATTTGAATAACATTCATATCAATTTCTAAACTGAAGTTTTCAGTTAAAGTTAACATAATTTATTAATTCTAAACTAATGGTATCTATAATATAACGCAGGTAAAGTTCACAAGTTATAGTAGAATTGGGCCATTGGCTCCACTGCCATTCAATCATGGCTGATCTCTGCCTCCTAATCCCATTTTCCTGCCTTCTCCCATACCACTTGACATCTATTCTAATCAATAATTTGTCTATCTCTGCCTTAAAAATATCCACTGACTTGGCCTCCACAGCCCTCTGTGGCGATGAGTTTTACCGATTAAATACCATCTGACTAAAGACATTCTTCCTCACTTCTACCTGCTCTTTCTAAAAGAGCGCCCTTTAATTCCGAGACTATGACCTCTGGTCCTAGACTCTCCCACCATTGGAAACATCCTATAGCCTGGGACTGGATGTCAATATCCCGACAGGCTTTGGGAGGATGCTACTAGCTGGAGACAGACAGAGCAAAACTCTGGGAACAGGTGAACAAAGAAACACTGTGAAAATGGTCACATGATGAACATCTGGTGAGAACGGAGCTGCACGTAATTTCATTGCACGGCAGTATGGCCATGTGAAGATAAGGTGTCTGAGAACGGCCATTTTACAACGGAACTGTATGATAAGAATGAAAATATGAACAGGCAACATAATTAAGAACTCCTTAGTCTGATAAGGAACGAAGATGCGTTTTGTTTATTCAGCACTTGGATGAGTAACAACTCAAAATGATTGACTTTAGAATTGTGAGAGCGCTGGGTTTGAACAAAGGCTTCCTTTATGGGATTGAAGGAAAATTAGTATAAAAAAGGGTGATCCGAAACATGGGCAGTGACAACCCGGGAACAACCATCACAAGAGGGAGGGACCTGAGTTCAAAGCTAAGAGAAGACAAACTCTGTCCAATTCATTCATAGGGGCAATATCTGACTTTGTGATTTAGTTTAAGAAATGATAAGTTGAAATAGTAAAGTAAATGAGAAGTTATTAGAAGTCAAGTGTTTGCATGCATGTTTGAAGTTACTCCAGTGTTAATAAAGATTAAGTTGTACTAAACTAAATTAAACCTTGGTTTAGAGTATTGTTTGTCACATCAGCTGATGCCCTATAGAGGTATAGGGCCACCAATCCTTTCCACATTCACTCTGTCTATGCCTTTCATTATTCTGTAAGTTTCAATGTGATCCCCCTCATCCTTCTAAACTCCAGCGAGTAGAGGCCCAGTACCATCAAACGCTCACCATGTGCTAACCCACTCATTCCTGAATCCTTCTTGTAAACCTCCTCTGGACCCTCTCCAGAACCAGCACATCCTTGCTCAGATATGGGGTACAAATTTGCTCACAGTACTGCAAATGTGGGCTCACCAGCACCTTATAGAGCCTCAGCATTGCATCTCTCCTTATAGAGCTTTATTTATTCTAGTCCCATGTGTTCACATTTGGCCCACAACTCTTCAAATCTTTCCTATCCACATGTGCCCATCCAAGTGTTTTTTTTTTTAATGATGTTATAGTACCTGTTTTAACTATCTCCTCTGGCAGCTCCTATATACACACCACCCTGTGTGTGGAAAAAGGTGACCCTCTGGTTCCTCTTGCCCTGTCACCTTAAATCTATGTCCTCTGGTTCTTGATTTCCCTTACTCTGGGTAAAAGGCTGTGCATTCAGCTTATCTATTCCCCTTATCATTTTGCACACATTGTCTTGTATTCCATCTGGCATTTCTTTATCACTTTATTGGTTCCCCTTGGAGTTCTAAATGCTCCCATTCTTCAGGTCAAAATCTATTTCTGACAACATGAGCTTTTTAACACTCCCTTTATTCCTCGTGCCAGCCATGGATAATTCACTGTTTTTTGTTGGGTTTTTGTGCATTAAAATAATTGTCGTTATTGTTCTTGATGTCAGATCAAAGGGAAGATAAAGGTGCCAAAATGGAAACCTAAAATCAAGCCCTTTGAAGATGATCTAGGAGATGATGAACCTGGTGATGCAATTCCACACATTGTGCAAGGTAAATAAAAATCCTTTTGCTCTGACATATCCATAGGGAACAACAATTTATTGGGAACTGAATATAATACTTGAAATGAAGTAGTCACCAAAAAATGCATCATTTTGAAAGCCACTTTTCCATGTTTCTCACATTTAATGATTCAATGGCACTTTACTGTCTCATGTATCTCGGTAAAGTGAAACTCATGTATTGTACACAGTTCAGTAACAACCTGGTTGTAACTGGGGGCACAACCACACTAACCGACAGGAGGGTGAGATGAATAGATCACATTGAGGCACGACACGAGACTCGCCATGTTTCCAGCCACATCTTGTGCCCTTCAGGTTCACAGTTATTAAACATGTGAGACTCAACTTGGCCATAAAGGCACATTGTCCAGGCGGTGGCTGTGAGTTGGAGTTGCAGGGGTCAGCTTGACCAGGCGATGTGTCGATGCCCTCCACCGTTGCTCTGTTGCTCCGTGACGATGCAGGCTGCATCTGATCCACACGCATGGCCAGTGGGTTGGAGTTACAGGGGTCAGCTTGACCAGGCGATGTGTCGATGCCCTCCACCGTTGCTCTGCTGCTCCGTGCCGATGCAGGCTGCATCTGATCCACACGCATGGCCATTTGGAACGGCGCCTGATCTAATTGGAATTTGGAAGGGGCAGGGATGGAGAGAGAGGGAAAGCAAGGATTATTTGAAGTCAATATTCATACCGCTGACCAAGCGAAATGTGTGGTGCTGTTCCTCCAATTCGTGCTGGGCCTGACTGACATTGGAGGAGGCCCAGGCCAGAAAGGTCAGTATGGGAATGGGAGGGGGAATTAAAGTGTTTAGCAATTGGGAGATCAGGTAGGTTTAGGTCGACTGAGCGGAGTCGAGGATCGAACCTGGGTCTCTGGCGTTGTGGGGCAGCAACTTTACCATCTGTACCACTGTGCCTCCCTTCTCTGTATGGCAACCCAATCACAGATTAGGCAACCGGTTTGCAGAGCCGTTACATTTATTATCCCAAGGGTGAAGTAGTATGACTATTCTCATGGAGTAGTCACGTTTTTTTAATGGAAAGTCTTTCATTATCTGAACTGTCAAAAAATTAATATTATTATCTATTATTAATTAAATTAATTTAGCATTAAGAAATGGAATTAGAGTCCAAATAATGCGGAGAATAATTCAATATGGTAAATGTCATTAGAGCTAAATGTACAAAAGATATTTTACAAACTATGACTTACACCCTGCACTAAGATGTAAGTTGATTGGAAAAACCCAATGCCTTGTTTTCAGAAGAATTTAGATTTGTACAATTAGTTTGTACTTTTGGTGATGATCAGAAAATGTTATTCTTCAACTTTTAACTTGGTATATTTCTCATTTATCCTTTTTTGCAGAACATATCAATCAGGATGCTTGCCAGCAATTGCCACCATTGCTGGCAAGCGCGAGAGTAACCAGTGATACCTGGGTTACATTTGTGATCGTCTGGAAGTGAACCGTTCAATTATTTGCAGGTATTCCGTCCCTTAATCTTAAACATTGTCCCTTTCATTCTGAAATGTGTGCATCCACTTTTAGCTAAATGGGAGGATTCAATGTGCATGCTGTTGGGTTGTAAAATACCCAAGTGAAATATAAGGTGTTCTTCCACTTTTGAGTGTGGCCTCACTCATATTGATGGATGTGGCCTAGGGTTGGAGGGTCACTCAATGAAGAGGGGGTTCAAAGAGCCTAGCGCCCAGGACATCTGACAGGCCTTGGTCGACTGAGTGCAAGTATTTGGTGGATCAATCGCCTGATCTGCACTTGTTTTTGCTGACAGTAGGAGACCGCATCGGGAGGCTGAGTGTGGTGGATGGGGTTGGAGGACGTGCATGTGAGCCCCTGCCACAATAGACAATATCAAATAGACAATAGGTGCAGAAGACCATTTGGCCCTTTCAATGTGATCATGGCTGATCATCCCCAATCAGTACCCCGTTCCTGCCTTCTCCCTATATCCCCTGACTCCGCTAACTTTAAGAGCACTACCAAGCTCTCTCTTGAAAGTATCCAGAGAACCGGCCTCCACCACCCTCTGACAAAGATAATTCCAGACTCTGTGTGAAAAAATGTTTCCTCATCTCCGTTCTAAATGGCTTACACCTTATTCTTAAAGTGTGGCCCCTGGTTCTGGACTCGCCCAACATCAGGAACATGTTTTCTGACTTTAACATGCCCAAACCCTTTGTAATCTTATATTTTAAAGATTATAATATAATCTGGAACTGGATTATAATATAATCTCCACTGGAAGGGCATCTTGATGTCCCTGGATGGACGTGAGTGAGGGGTATAGCACCACCTGTGGTCACAGGAGAAACTACCTGGGAGGAAGAGGTGATTTGGGTGTCATTGCCTTGGGCAATCTACCCTGAATAGATTCCAACCTTGTAGTTGCTCAGCCCTGTACTGCTCCTTTTTATCTCTTTCCCAAATCCCCCCTTTCCCCTGCCACCTCCCTTCTGGCCTACATCTGAGGTACCTCTCGTACTCTTCAACACATCAATAACTTTCAATTCCTAGACCCCCATTCCCTCATCTTCACCATGGACCTTCTGTCCCTTTATACTTCTATTCACCACTAGGAAGGTCTTGGAGCCCCCGGATTCCTCCTCAAGAGACCCATTCAGTTCCCCTCGTTAACACTCTCCTCCACCTGGTGGAACTTGTCTTCGCTCTCAACATCTTTCCTTTTGATTCCTTTTACTTTCTTCCAGTCGTTCTTCCATATTTAGCATTATCCTCCTGCAGTCCATTTTATGTTCACACCATTCGAGGCATAGTATGGAAACAGGCCTTTCGGCCCACCTTACCCTTGCCAAGCGAGATTTATTCTAGTCCCATTTGTTCACATTTGGCCCATAACTCTTCAAATCTTTCCTATCCACATGTGCCCATCCAAGTGTTTTTTTTTTTAAATTATGTTATAGTACGTGTTTTAACTATCTCCTCTGGCAGCTCCTTCTATATACACACCACCCTGTGTGTGGAAAAAGGTGACCCTCTGGTTCCTCTTGCCCTCTCACCTTAAATCTATGTCCTCTGGTTCTTGATTTCCCCTACTCTGGGTAAAAGGCTGTGCATTCATCTTATCTATTCCCCTCATTATTTTGCACACCTTGTCTCGTATTCCATCTGGCATTTCTTCTTAGAGTTCTAAATGCTCCCATTCTTCAGGTCAAAAACTGTTTCTGACAACATGAGCTTTTTAACACTCCCTTTATTCCTCGTGCCAGCCATGGATAATTCACTGTTTTTTGTTGGGTTTTTGTGCATTAAAATAATTGTCGTTATTGTTCTTGATGTCAGATCAAAGGGAAGATAAAGGTGCCAAAATGGAAACCTAAAATCAAGCCCTTTGAAGATGATCTAGGAGATGATGAACCTGGTGATGCAATCACACACACTGTGCAAGGTAAATAAAAATCCTTTTGCTCTGACATATCCATAGGGAACAACAATTTATTGGGAACTGAACATAATACTTGAAATGAAGTAGTCACCAAAAAATGCATCATTTTGAAAGCCACTTTTCTGTTTCTCACATTTAATGATTGAATGGTACTTTACTGTCTCATGTATCTCAGTAAAGTGAAACTCATGTATTGTACACAGTTCAGTAACTATCTGGTTGTAACTGGGGGCACAATCACACTAAACGACAGGAGGGTGAGATGAGTAGATTACATTGAGGCACGAGAGTCGCCATGTTTCCAGCCACATCTTGGGTCCTTCAGGTTCACAGTTATTAGAAACATAGAAATTAGGTGCAGGAGCAGGCCATTCGGCCCTTCGAGCCTGCACCGCCATTCAATATGATCATGGCTGAGCATCCAACTCAGTATCCTGTACCTGCCTTCTCTCCATACCCCCTGATCCCTTCAGCAACAAGGGCCACATCCAACTCCCTCTTAAATATGGCCAACGAACTGGCTCAACTACCTTCTGTGGCAGAGAATTCCACAGATTCACCACTCTCTGTGTGAAAAACGATTTTCTCATCTCAGTCCTAAAAGACTTCCCCCTTATCCTTAAACTGTGACCCCTTGTTCTGGACTTCCCCAACATCGGGAACAATCTTCCTGCATCTAGCCTGTCCAACCTCTGAAGAATTTTGTAAGTCTCTATGAGATCACCCCTCAATCTTCTAAATTCCAGCGAGTACAAGCCAAGTCTATCCAGCCTTTCTTCATATGGAAGTCGTGCCATCCCAGGAATCAGTCTGGTGAACCTTCTCTGTACTCCCTCTATGGCAAGAATGTCTTTCCTCAGATTAGGAGACCAAAACTGTACGCAATACTCCAGGTGTGGCCTCACCAAGACCCTGTACAACTGCAGTAGATCCTCCCTGCTCTTGTACTCAAATCCACCGTTGCTCTGCTGCTCCGTTTAGAAACATAGAAAATAGGTGCAGGAGGAGGCCGTTCGGCCCTTCGAGCCAGCACCGCCATTCATTGTGATCATGGCTGATCATCCCCAATCAATAACCTGTGCCTGCCTTCTCCCCATATCCCTTTATTCCACTAGCCCCTAGAGCTCTATCCAACTTTCTCTTAAATCCATCCAGTGATTTGGCCTCCACTGCCGTCTGTGGCAGGGAATTCCATCAATTCACAACTCTCTGGGTGAAAACGTTTTTTCTCACCTCAGTCTCAAATGACCGCCCCTTTATTCTAAGACTGTGGCCCCTGGTTCTGGACTCGTCCAACATTGGGAACATTTTCCCAGCTTCTAGCTTGTCCAGTCCTTTTATAATTTTATATACAAGCCTAGTCTTTTCAATCTTTCCTCATATGACAGTCCCGCCATCCCAGGGATCAATCTCATGAACGTATGCTGCACTCCCTCAATCATACGGATGTCCTTCCTCAAATTAGGAGATCAAAACTGTACACAATACTCCAGATGTGGTCTCACCAGAGCCTTATACAACAGCAGAAGAACCTCTTTACTCCTGTACTGGAATCCTCTTGTTATGAAGGCCAACATTCCATTAGCTTTCTTCACTGCCTGCTGTACCTGCACGACAACTTTCAGTGACCGGTGTACAAGGACACCCAGGTCTCTCTGTACCTCCCCCTTACCTAACCTAACCCCGTTGAGATAATAATCTGCCCCCTTGTTTTTGCCGCCAATGTGGATAACCTCACATTTATCTATATTGCCCCAGCAATGCATTTATTTTCATTGGTTATAATCAAACAGTCCTCATTCCAAACATACACTACTGCTCCGCTCTTTCTCCACTGCATCGGGGCTGCCTCCTGCACCCGCACACAACTTGCTGATTTCATTAACTTTTCCAGTAACTTCCACTCTGTCCTCAAATTCACTTGGAACATCTCTGACATCGCTCTCCCCTTTGTTGATCGTTCTGTCTCCATTACAAGGGACAGATTATCATAGCATCATATCATTTCAGTTTTATTCGTCACTTGCATATAAAGTGCAAGTGAAATGAATTTGCCAGCAGTGGTACAATGATAAAGACCACAGAAAAACACAATAATTTTTTTAACACAAACATCCACCACAGCATTCATCACTGTGGTGCAAGGCACAAACATTGGCCAGACCTCCTCCATTTTCCCCCGTGGTCGGGACCTAAAACCTGCGGGTGTCCAAAAGTTCAGATAAAGTCCAGGTAAGTCCTGAATCAGTGTTTCTCTACCGGAGACCGTGGCTTCAGGTTGGTGTAGGCCACAGGCCGGCAGTCGAAGATTTAAAGTTCCCGCCCCGCCGCAGCCAGAAGCACCGCAGAACGCAGGGCCAGCGGTCGGAGCTCACCTCCAGGGATCCCCGCGAGGGATCCCGCTCCTGATGGCCCAAACCGGACACAGTCATGGTTCGCATTGATATTTAGAATGATTATTGAACCATTTATGACGATTCCTAGCTGTAGGTTTGTTTCTGTTGCAGAAATTCATCCATGGCATGATCATATGAATTTGTTTATCTGCAGGTTCTGACCAGACCATTACAAGAGCTTGGACTGTTGGATAAGACCATGAATAAGACCATGAATGTTATAACTGCGGCTTGGAGAAATAGCATTTTAAAACAATATTTTGTTTACATAAATGAATTGGAAGTCTTTTGAAGACAGTCAAAGTTATTTTTATCATACTGCTAACATATCAGATATATTGGAGTTCCTTGCTGGATTGCATTTTTATCAGTATCTAAGTGATAGGGCCATTAATAGGGCTCATAGTGCTTTATCGTCCTATTTAGGACAAATTGCTGACCAAGAATCTATCGGGGCTCATCCGTTAATATCCCGATATGGAATGGAATATATAAAATCTGCCCAAAGTAGAAATACAGAAGTTGGGCGGTCAGCATAGTTTTTACTTTGCTTAGGCAATGGGCTCCAATTCTATCACTGTGTTGAAAGTTAACATTTGAAGTAATAAGGCTCATGACTTTAATATCAGCATTAAAAGTGCAAACGTTGCAAATGTTACGTTAGATTGTATGCATGTGGCTACAGATAACATTGTCTTATATGTTTATGACTTTACCAAACAAAGCACACCAGGAGGAGCTGGTACCAAGATAAAAATTAAAGCATATCCTGTCGACCAAAAAATTGTGTGTGGTGAAGCATTGACTCACTATGTTGAAGTAGGCAAGAGTCTCCATGGTGGTGAGACAGCGCTACTTATTACACACATAAACCACATAAAGTATCAGTACAAACTGATGTTTCTAGTTATATTGTAGATGGTTAAAACAGGTTTGGGACTCAGCAGGAGTAGACTTTGAGATGTGAAAAATCACTCCACTAGGGAGGTAGATACATCCATGGTAAAGGCACAGGATGGGCCGCTTGATCAATAATTAGAGGCCGTAGGAGGATGTAAAAGAAATTTTTCAAAGTACGAGGAACCAGTCTCATGGTGTCAGGGTTGGACACGCAGTGTTGGGTTCTCTTTGATTGTTGCTTTGTTTTATATTATCAATTTATATTATCAATTGATATCTTTAAAATTTATATCTTTGTATAAATTTATATCTTATAAAATTTAAGATTTAAAATTTATATCTTTGCTTATAAATTTCCCTTACGATAGAAGGGTTATTACTTTCATTCTTTTATAATGAAAAGACTTATTACATAAACTGAAGCAATTTTTAAAAGATGCATTATTTACTCACTACTGTGTTGACTGAGCCAGAGTGTCGTACGGAATGAATCTACGACATAAAAAACACAGAGCTACAAAATCTTCACGTAGTCACTCACGTGACTCCGAAGTAAAATAGTAAGATTAAACGAGAACTTACCAAGTTTGAAGTTTGATCGTTATTTTATGAGGAGTAACGATGAGGGATTACGTGCCCTCCACTCCCAACCCTCATAAAATAAATGATCATCTGGTAGTTCTAGTCTATATTGAGCCTTACTATCTTACTCCAACTATTTGGTTCTGTGTTTTTCATGCCGCTGCTTTGAAGTATGCCGATCATGCGCCAGGAGGGGCTTCTTCATGTAATCCCTCATCGTTACTCCTCATAAAATAATGATCAAACTTGGTAAGTTCTCGTTTAATCTTACTATTATATAGCGGTTTCCTCTGCCATAAATTCACCCAATATGTGCTAATAAAGTTATTCATTAGTAATGTCCTGTTTGCCAGCTTGTTGACCCTCTGTGTTCCCCTCCTGCAGGGTTTACGAGCCGTTGCTGTGGATGGAGAGCCGGGGACATGAGCGGCCATTGAGGGCAGCCAGGGTGCCGGTGAGCCCCCAATCTGCTCGGTGTGCGAGCTGAGCTTCGATGTAGGACCACATGACGGGGCACAACAAGGGGAAGCGTTATGAGTATGATGTGTGTGGCAAGGTCTGGCAGCCCACCGGCGGGTGCACACGAGAGAACGGCCCTTCGATTGCTCCGACTGCGGCAAAGGCTTCATGTCGTCATCGCACCTGAAGAGGCACGGGCACATGCACACCGGCGAGCACCCCTACACCTGCGCCCAGTGCGGCAAGGGCTTCACCCAGTCCCACAACCTGCTGGTGCACCAGCGCATCCACACTGGGGCGCGTACCTACACCTGTGCCCATTGTGGCAAGGGCTTCACCCAGTCCAGCAACCTGCTGAAGCACCAGCGCACCCACACCAACGAGCGCCCCTACACCTGCGCCCAGTGCGGCAAGGGCTTCACCCAGGCCCACAACCTGCTGGTGCACCAGCGCAACCACACCGGGGCGCGTCCCTACACCTGTGCCCATTGCGGCAAGGGCTTCACCCAGTCCAGCTACCTGCTGGTGCACCAGCGCACCCACACCGGCGAGCGCCCCTACACCTGCGCCCAATGCGGCAAGGACTTCACCCAGTCCAGCAACCTGCTGAAGCACCAGCGCACCCACACCAATGAGCGCCCCTACACCTGCGCCCAATGCGGCAAGGGCTTTACCCGTTCCTCCAACCTGCTGTCCCACCAGCAGGTGCATGCCGGCAACCGTCCTGTCCCCAGCGCGGTGTGTGAAGAGCGCTTTGCCATGGCCTCCCACGCCCTGACTCACCAATGCGTGCACACCAGTGGCCAGCCCTACGACTGCCCGTACTGCGGTGTCGTTTGACACCTCGCAGGGGTTGCGGCAGCACCGGCGGACCCACACTGGCGAGCAGCTGCTCCCACTGTGACAAGAACGCGAGGGGGCTGTGGGAGCACCAGCGGATACACATCAGAGAGAGACCCTTTGTGTGCGCTGAGTGTGGCAAGGGTTTCACCCACGTGTCCAGCCTGTGGCAGCACTGGCATACCCACAGCGGTGAGCATTTCTTCCCCTGCCCGTCCTGTGGTAAGGGCTTCACCCGCCTTGACCACCTGCTGGAGCACCGGCGAGTCCACCCCGGCCAGCGCCCCTTCACCTGCCGGCTCTGTAACAAGGCCTTTGCCTGCTCCTCCAGCCTGCTGGCACACCGCCACGTGGATATATAGGCACTGTTTAGGTAAACACAAAATGCTGGAAGGAATGTGTAACGTTACGGGTCATTTCCTCAATCACCCATTCCATCTCTCCAGAGATGCTGCCTGTCCTGCTGTTTTACTCCAGCACTGTGTCCTTTTTTGTAAACCAGCATCGGCAGTTCCTTGTCTTTAAACCATTCTGGTTAACCTTCTCTGCATCTTCCCCAGAGGCTCCACATCAGTCCTGTAATGGAGTGACAAGAACTGTATGCAATACTCCAAATTTGATTAGATTAGAAAATGTTTCCTTTCCTACAAAGGTCTTTCCTCTGAGGAGTTTCTGTAACAACATGCCCAATCTTGCCTTTATGAAGAGACTGACGATTTGTACTGCAAGGTATGATGGACAAATGGATTAACTGCACAAAAGAAAGTCTCAATGCATTTGTGCCCTACATAACAAATAAAGCAAGCTTTTTCTGACCCCAATGTGTTCTTTGGAATTTATCTTGTGCTATCAATAATGAAAGAAGTTCCACCTCTCCACCAATTCCAATATTGGTGGCCAGTGGGGGAGTGGCCTTTCTGGAGTGCTGGTATGGGTGTTGTCGGCTGAAGAGACTGGTCTCCAGATGGCTAGTATGGACATTGTGGGCCAAATGGATTCTTGGGGTGGCAGCTGTCCCTCAAGCCTGATGTACTGGCAGCTCTCTCACGGCTGGTGGGCTGGCAGTTGGCTCATGGCTATTCCTTGAAATTCCATTTCAAGCAGGGTGCAAGGCCACCAAATTCAAATCCATTTCCTACCATTTCAAGCAGGGTGCAAGGAAACCAAATTCAAGTGCAGTTTCTTACCACTTCGAGCAGGGTGCAAGGCCACCAAATTCATGTGCAGTTTTATACTACTTCAAGCGGAGTGCAAGGCCACCAATTTCAGGTTCAGTTTCCTACCACTTCAAGCGGGGTGCAAGGCCATCAAATTCGTGCAGTTTCCTACCACTTCAAGCAGGGTGCAAGGCCACAGAATTCAAGTGCAGTTTCATACCACTTTAAGCAGGGTGCAAGGCCACCAAATTCAAGTGCAGTTTCATACCATTTCAAGCTGGATCCAAGGCCATCAAATTCAAGTGCAGTTTCATACCACTTCAAGCAGGATGCAAGGCCAGCCAATTCAAATGCAGTTTAATACCACTTCAAGCAGGGTGCAAGGCCACCAAATTCAAATGCAGTTTCATACCATTTCATGCAGGGTGCAAGGCCACCAAATTCAAATGCAGTTTCATACTATTTCAAGCAGGGTGAAACCACCATAAAACCACACAAAACACCACACTCACAGTTCAGTAAACACTCAGTGTGTTCAGTTGGTTCACAGCTCAGACAGAGTCGTGACCTCTCCCATCATGCAGAGAATGAGCCACACCCACACTTCTGGGTTATATAAACCCTCCCTCTCCTTCCGGAAAAAGGTGTGGCCTTCATGGTGTGATTGACAGGAGAGAGATTCTCAACATTTTTTAAACACTAATAACACTTTTATTTTTCATTGATGGGAAGAATCCACAGCACCTGATGAGTGAAGGGGGACTGAGTAAGATGGCCAAAAATCGACTTCCGGTGGCGAGGCGAGCAGATGGCTGCTTAATCTCGAGCTCACGATAGCAAGTTTAAAACTAGCCTCCCTTAATGCTAGTAAGAGTGCTGTTATGGTCTGTAGAACCAAAGAGGATAAAAGCATAAAATATCCTGATTCTGACAACAATCTTAGTGTCTGTAATAAGATAAAATATCTAGGGCATATTATTACAGAACAAATGACAGATGATGAGAATATTTATAGGCAACGACGCATGCTGTATATACAGGTGAATATCCTCTTGCGTAAATTTGGTGCGTGTGCAGATGTAGTGAAGATGTCGCTATTTAGAGCATACTGCACACCCCTCTACACTGCGCACCTGTAGCCGAACTATTTAAAGACAAGTATGCAGAGATTAGTGGCATATAGCGATGCCATGAGAACACTGCTAAGGCAACCAAGATGGTGTAGTGCCAGTAATATGTTTGTGGCTGCAGGAGTCAGTACTTTAGAAGCTATCCTAAGACACCACATGTATAAATTCATTTGCAGGATAAATGACTAAAAATGTGCTTATTGTGGCCTTGACAAACATAAGGGTTAGCACTACACGCTACGAATCCCAGTTGTGGAGACACTGGTATCGTTGTCTCGTTGTACGACATTGATCATTTTTTACTCTGGATTTTTAACTTAAGTATTGTGATTTTTTAAAAAATATATAAATTATGATGTTTTTTATGTGATTTACCATGATTTTATATATATTTATGATATTTGATATGCAATGCATTTTTAATGTAATGTTGCCCCTTGTCTGGACCTTGAGTCCGTAATAAAGTTATTATTATTATTATTATTATTATTATTATTATTATTATTATTATTATTATTAATTCACTAATTGCCACATAATCCGCAGTTTTCTGCATTGGAATGAATGGGAGAGCGACAACTAGAAGTCAAAAGAAACGTGACGGACGAGACAGAAATAATTCACCGGAGATGGACAAAGCTCAAAGCTCAAAGCTCAAAAGGACTCGGCAGTAAACATGCACACAATGCTCCATAATATCAGTAAGGAAATACGTGACTTCAGGGCTGAATATAAAGTGGACTTACATAAATTTAAAGAAGGACTCAAAGAAGACATGAAAGCCAAACTCAAAGATCTGAAGCAAGAAATTTACCATAAACTTTCTGCTAACGCCAAACAAATCTGTGCCCACTAAACTAGACTAAACAAGGCAGAGGCAGGAATCGAAGAGCTGAGACAATTAACATGGCTCTGAAAAATGTGCGGTTTAAATCTATGAAAAACAGAAAGTCATGCATGAAAAACTGACTGATTTGGAAGGACGGTCTAGATGAAATAACATTCGTATCTATGGCATACCTGAAGAGAAAGAAGGCAAATCCATGTCTGAATTTGTGGAGCAAATTTTGAAAACGGAGCTCGCAATAACATTGGACACCAGCGTACAGATCCAGCGCGCGCACAGAGCTTTGGCTTGCAAACCAGCACGTAACGCACCACCTAGGTCCATAGTGGTAAATTTCCTGGAGTTTAATACAAAAGAAATGGTATTGAAAAAGGCCTGGGGAAAGAAGATAATGATTGACAGGCGATGTCTATCATTGACCACGACTAAGCAACGGAGGTTGTCTAGAAGCGCAAGGCATATAAGGGAATAAAGAGGGCCCTGAAGGAGAGAGGTGTCCGCTTCCAGACCCCGCTGGACAAGATGCGTATTCACTGGGACTCAGGAACATACACATAGTCCACAAGATGCAGTGCAAGAGTTGAGGAGGAGAGGCTACTCCGTGGAGACACCAGATTACTGTGCTGATGAGCCGGCGGACCCAGAGATGGAGCGGCTTCTCCAAGCTATGACATGGCAGAGAGTTGGATAGAGGAGAGAAGACGGGAGTGAGACAGCAAGAGAGCGACTACAGGAGTCTGAGCAGACCCCATCCAACTAGCTTTTATTGTGTCACGACTTCTTTTGGACTAGAAAATAAGTGCTATCGGATGATGTTGGACGATACTAGGATGCGTGAAATGGAGTGTTTCACCTCTAGTGAGGGGCCCTCTGGGAGGAGGTTTTCCCCTCTACCTGCCAACGGGGACTCAGGGTGGCAAGGAATCACCCTTACTTGGAAGTCAACTGTTTTCTCTTTTTCTTATCTGGAGATTTATAAATACAATACAGGATTAGGTAAATTAAATGTCACGTAATACTATTAAATTGGTGCCACTCAATGTAAATGGGATGAATAATCCAGTTAAAAGGAGCAAGGTCCTGACTTCCGGTGGCGCTATGGAGGACTAGAAGGCCTCCGTGAAGAAACGAGAAAAAAACCGGAGAGAAAACCTACCTGCTGCTCCTGCTGCTTCTGCATCTGCTGCTTCTACACCGGCTGCCGTGAGTGACGTCATCAGACATGCGACCCGTAATGGCAACACAGCGCAGCCCACCAGAGAGATCCAGACTCCGGTATCAAAAAAATGGCTGAACAAGAACAAGGCCCGACTGAAGCCTCGGCCTCAGGTAGGACACAGTCCCTAGAAGATGTGTCTAAAATATCGGGGAAAAAAATCAGAATTGGAAGAACTCAACATTTTTTTTGTGCAAGAAATGGCAGAATTAAAAAAAGAAATGAAGTTTGAATTAAAGATGGAATTGGAAAAAATGAACTTTATGGAAGAAATGAAGAAAATCAAGATTGAGATGAAGGAGTTAAAGTCTGAAATTAATCTTTCGACTACGGATTTATCAGAAATGCTGCAAAAGGAAATTACAGAAGTAGTGACGGAAAAATTTGCAAGTATAATGGAAGAGTTGCATGAAAAATTTGAAAAAAGGTGGAAATGGAAATGGAACCTGTGCTGGAAGAAATTAAGCTACAATCAACATCCATAAAAGACCTTGAAGAACTAGTCGAAACAAATACTCAGACTACGAAAACACTCATCAAAGAAAGTCAACGATTATCCGACTTACTGGGCAAAGTTACTGATAAGTGTACTGAGCTGGAAGGACGCCAGAGAAGGCAGAACCTAAGGATCGTGGGTATTCGAGAAGGGAGAGAAAAGAATCAAGATACCCGAGAGTTTACTGCAAACTTACTACAAAAGGTTTTATCTCTGGAAGAAAAGCCTTTGCTAGCCCGAGCACACAGAGTAACGAGACGTTATACAAAGCATGATGCTCCTCCAAGACAAATGATAGTAAAAGTCCAGTATGATTATGTTTTGGAAGATATGATGAATAAAGTTGTTAAAAGTAGAGATCTTAAATATGAAGAAGATTCGATCAGCATCTACCGAGACAATCCAGCAGAGGTCTCCAAGATACGAAATGCGTTTAAAGAGACCAAAAGAATTTTGAGGGAAGTGAGAATCTGAAGTACAGTCTGAGATACCCAGCCACACTGAGAGTCACCTACAATCAGGAAGAACATTATTTTAAAAATCCAGAGGACGCATTGAGATTTGCCCAAAGGATTAAGGAGCGAGAAGAAGACTGAATGTAATCTTCAAAGATGAATTAAAGGAACGTATTTTCAAGATTGGTTGAAGATTGCAATAGACTCTGGACTTGTTTCATCTAAAGAAGACGGAGGAGGCGGATGGGAAAATCGAGGAGATTTGGATTGAAGACTATTCCATGGATACTAATAATTGGAATACTAACACTACCAGTTTAATAATTAACATATATTAAATTTAATACACTGGTATCATTATTAATTAGAGTTAATAACTGATAATTATTGATTAATAATTAATAATTAATTATAGCCGACTAACTTAGAATTAAGTAAATAGTAAATATAAATATACAAAATATAAACTTTGACTTCATTTATCCCCCCTGGTACTTTTTATTTCTTTTTTACTTTTTCCATAAATTGGGTCCTTTTTCTTTATTTTTTTAGTTTTTATTTTTTTTTAAATTTTTATTATATATTTTTATTATTATAGTTTCTAATAGGCATTAAGTATATATATTACTATATACTTGACTATGAACTTTTTAGACATCATAGTTTAGTACCCCCGGTTTAAATAATTTTTTTTTTTGGAATAATAATTTTAGTGAATCATGGAGATGGATAAATATTTAACATTCACTACGGAAGTCTTTAGATTGCTAGCCATGTTAGTATGGCTAACACTAACTACACTTATACTAGATGTAGTTTTTTCTTTCTTTGTGCACTCTACTAATCTCTTAATCTATCCATTTTTTAATACTATTTCTGGTTATTATTATTATTATTATTTTACATTTGAGTGGAATTATAAAGTAATGCAAAGGAGATATATATGTGAGAGAAAATCAAGGGTTTTGAAATTTGTCTATTCGAAGTTCAGGTGTAAGGTCTGGTATGTCGAACTGTACCATTTGCTCTATGATATATCCCTTTAGATAAAAGATGCAAGACTTACATACGAATACGGGGAATGGAGGAATAAAGTTTTGTAGTTGGAATGTTAAAGGTATTAACGAACCAATTAAGAGGGGTAAGGTATTAGCACATTTAAAAGCACTTAAAATAGACGTCGCATTCATCCAAGAGACACATTTTAAAAAAGAGGCAGAACATAGATTAAAGGCCAAATGGATTGATAAAGTATATCACTCTTCTTTCTCACACAAATCTAGAGGTGTAGCAATATTAATTCGTAAAGGCACTGCATTTAAACATACTTCAATAATAACTGATAGTGACGGGGTAGATATATTATTGTAATAGGAGAATTATACACACAAAAGATGATTTTTGTCAATGTATATGGCCCAAATTTTGATAGTCCGCTGTTTTTAAAAAAAATATTTAATACCATCCCGGAATTATCACAACACAATCTAATAATTGGAGGAGATTTAAATTGCACACTAGATCCTTATTTGGATAGATCATCAAAACAACGGAAACTTAAATCGCATTCGAGTGAGGTAATAAATGCATATATAGACACTAGTAATATTAAAGATGTTTGGAGAATGCAAAATCCAACAGGACGAGAATACTCATTTTACTCACCTGTGCATAAAACTTATTCAAGAATAGATTATTTTCTGGTAGATTTAAAACTCATTCCACTGACGTATAATTCAAAATATCATAATACTATAATTTCAGATCATGCACCTTTAACTTTTAAGATGAAAATAACTGGTAAAATGGAAAAACAAGGTAAATGGAGATTTAACCCACAACTTTTAAAGGATAAAATAACTCAAGAATATATTACAAAACAGATCAAGATTTTCTTTGAAACAAACGATACACCAGAAATATCTTTGTCCCTTTTATGGGAAACTTTTAAAGCGTATGTTCGGGAAATTATGATATCTTCTCAAGCATTTTATAATAAAGAGAATCGGAAGGTACAACAGGCATTGGAAAGAGAGATTAAACAGTTAGATACAGAGAAGGCTGTTAATCCAACTATGATAAAACATAATAAAATCTTTGCATTGAAATATAAATTAAATAAAATACAGTCAGACCAAGTTGTAAAACTATACCAATATAATAAACAAATACAATTTGAATTTGGTGACAAACCACATAAACTATTGGCTCGTCAGTTAAGAAAACTGGAAGGAGAAAAATTAATTTATAGGATTAAAGGGGGATTACTAGTACAAACTAAAGATACAAATGAGAGATTTTTGCAATATTATAAAAATTTATATTCAGCTAAAACAAAAGAAAATCAGATAGGAGTAGAAACATTTTTTAAAAATTGTAATCTAAAAGGACTGGATTTAGAAGATAGGGAATTATTAAACGTTGAAATAACTACTAAAGAAATTGAAGAAACTATTAGATCATTAAAAAATGGTAAAACTCCAGGACCAGGTGGTATTGGAGCGAATTTTATAAAATATTTTATGATATGTTAGCTCCACATTTGAAGACACTATATGAACACATTTATGCACAACAGAAATTACCAGAAACATTAAATGAATCTATTATAACCCTTATACATACATTAGATAAAAATCTTGATGATCCAGGGTCATATAGAGCTATATCTCTTTTAAATACTGATCAAAAAATATTAACAAAAATATTAGCACAAAGACTAAACACAGTGATTAATAAACTAATTCACTTAGATCAAACAGGATTTATACCAACACAATATTCCTCAAACAACCTGAGAAGATTATTTAATATTATATATTCGAAAAGAAACATTAATAAGGATTTATCAATTATTTCGCTGGATGCAGAGAAAGCTTTTGATCAGATTGAATGGTCTTATTTATTTTTGGTTATGGAATTTTTTCAGTTGGGGGAGAAGTTTATAACATGGGTTAAATTACTATATACCAAACCAACAGCCAGAATATTAATAAACCAAATGTTAACAACTAAATTTAACTTATTCCGAGGCTGCAGACAAGGTTGCCCTTTATCTCCACTACTGTTTGCACTTGCAATAGAACCACTAGCAAAATCTGTGAGATTGCATCCTGAAATATATGGGTATGAAACTAAAGAAACTGAAAATAAAATATCTTTATACGCAGATGATCTATTACTTTATATCACAAAACCGGAAATTAGTATTCCTAACTTGTTAGATTTAATAACTCAATTTGGATCGTTTTCAGGATATAGAATTAATTGGAATAAAAGTGAATTTATGCCAATAATGGGAAATAACTTACATATATTACAACAATACCCTTTTAAGATTGCAAATGAAAAAATTAAATATCTTGGAATTGATGTAACAAAAAGATATGATTCTTTATTTAAATCTAATTTCCCACCCTTATTGAATAAATTACTTAAGAATATTCAATATTGGAAAACATTACCTATTTCAATGCTAGGTAAGATTAATGTGATAAAAATGATTTTTCTTCCACAATTATTATACTTGTTTCAAATGATCCCGATATATCTTCCTAAAAAATGTTTTAAGAAAGTGGACTCTATGGTTACCAATTTTATTTGGGATTATAGGAACCATAGAATAATTAAAAAGCATTTATGTAAATCAAAAATGAATGGAGGTTTTGCATTGCCTAATTTTATGTTTTATTATTGGGCAGTTAATATAAAAAATATGAATTTCTGGTTGGAAGAACTAGATAAACAACCAAACTGGTTAAAAATGGAAAAAGAAGATTGTTTACCTTTCGAAATTAGCTCGATTTTATTTGCTAACACTACAATACATAAGAAAATTTATAGAGGAAACCCAATAATAGAAAGTGGTATACGCATTTGGAAACAATTAAAAAAACATTAAAATTACAGAATACACCACTAGCTCTTCCAATTGTAAACAATATTTCTTTTAAACCTTCATTGATGGATAAAGGTGAAGATTGTACTAAGACAGCTTTAGGTCTTCAGAACTTTTATTAAACACACAGCATACATGGCCCTGGCTGTACGTGGTCTGTCACAAGCACCAGAGAGAGAGCTAGGGGCGTGTGGGTTACAATTATACTAACTGGTGGGGGAGTGGTTAGCATGGACATCGTACTATCAATTAAAGGTGTACACACATATCATCTACATCCTTCCTCTACCAAAACAAGCAGTGAGTGACAGGGCGACCACGTCTCATGCGCCAGGGTAAGTACAAACAGTAAAGTACAGGGATACATAATCACATGTAATCGCCGTAGCGGACCGGCGGCCTGACCAGGCGACCAGACCGGGTCCGCACCTCGCCATCACCTCCTTCCCCGACAGCAACAAGCGGGGACGCCGGATCATGGCGGGGGCTACGGACAGGAGAACCCCTTGGCGGTGAAGGCAGCGGGGAGGGAAGTGAAGAGAAAGCCGGAGAAAGACGCTCCGGAGGAGGACGAGGGGAGGCCGGCCCCAGAGGAATGGGCAGAGCACAGGGCTGCGACAGGGGCAGCGGGGGGTCATAAGGAGCCGCCCGGGGAGGGAGAGGTTCGTTCACTAGCCGGAGATGCTGGCGGGACCGGCGGAACACCCTGCCGTCGCGGTTGACAAGGTAGGAGCGAGGGGAACCGGCAGAGCCGACGACCACGGCCAGCCCAAAACGGCCAGAAGGGAACCACATACGGACGACCTGACCGGGGAGGAGAGGGCAGAGGACACGGCAAGACCTGTCGTGGGAACGCTTCTGGATAAGGTGTTTGTCGGCAATGCGTTCCCGGACCAAGGCAGGCTTAAGGACGGAAGGGGACAGGGACTGCTGAGACACCGGGACCGTGGGCCTCGTCACTCGGGACATGAGTCGCTGAGCCGGGGAACCCAGGGCATGGTCGCGGGAGATGTTGTGGAGGTTCAGCAGTGCCAGCCAGATGTCGGTGCGGGATAGGCGGCAACGTTCCAACAGTCCTTTAGCACTGCGGACCGCGCGCTCGGCCAGTCCATTGCTCTGCGGGTATCTCAGGCTGCTGGTGTAATGTCGAAAGTTCCAACGCTCAGCAAACTCTCGGAACTCGGCACTGGTGAACTGGCTGCCGTTGTCCGACTGCAGGCTGACGGGGGACCCGAATGTGGCAAAGTGGCGGCGCAATTTGTCGATGACCGCGGAGGAAGAGAGGGAGTGGAGCTGGTCAACTTCGAACCAGCTGGAGTAAGAGTCGACAAGCACCAGGAAGTGCTTTCCGTGCCACTCAAAGATGTCAGTTGCTAGCGCAGACCATGGCAGGTCAGCAGCTGGCTGCTGCAGGAGCGGCTGCCGCTGTTGCTGTGGAGCGAGGCTGTTGCAGGTAGGGCATGCGGAGACCCTATCCCGGAAGTACGGGGCATGTCGGGCCAGAAGAACTGGCTCTGAGCGACAGCAAGGGTCGCCTCGGCCCCAGGATGGCCACGATGAGCGGTCTCAAAGTATTGTTCTCGTAGTGCTTCGGGCACCACCACCTTGTGCCCCTTCACAATCACACCACCACGCAGCACCAACTCGTCACGAACCAAGAAGTAAGGCACCGCTGCGGCCGGCAGGGAAGAACGTCGGTCTGGCCAACCCTGCTTGATGATCTCGGCCAGCTGCTGTAGCGAAGCGTCTGTCACCGTATGCTCGGCCAGGGACTTCAACTGACTGGAGGGCACGAAGTTCACGCCCCAGACCATCAGATCGGACGCCTCATACGGATGCTGGGTTGTGGATGAAAGAGGCGCTCGCGACAGCGTGTCCGCAAGAACCATGTCCTTGCCCTTGCGGTAAACCACCGTAAAAGTGAAGCGTTGCAGCTGGAGCATCATGCGCTGGAGCCGGGAGGAGGCCATGTGTATTGGCTTGTTGAGGATGGTGACCAGCGGCTGGTGGTCCGTCTCGACAGTGAAACAGTTGCCCAGGATATAGTCCTTGAATTTGGAGCAGGCAAAGACAACTGCCAGCAGCTCCTTTTCAATCTGGGCATAGTGTTGTTCAGCGGACGTCATTGTGCGGGACGCGTAAGACACAGGCAGTTGCACCCCGTCATGGATCTGCAGGCAGGCGGCCCCGAGGCCAAACTTAGAGGCATCACACGTGAGAACAATGGGGCGCTGGAGGTCGAAGTACTTCAGCGTCGGCATGCTGACCAGCTTGGACTTGAGGGTGTCAAACGCGCGCTGGTGTTGCGGGAACCAAGCCCAGGCAGTGTCCTTTTTCACCAGATCCCGCAGAGGGGCACTCAGTTCACTCAGGTCAGGGATGAACTTTCCCAGGTAGTTGACCATGCCCAAGAAACGCTGCAGGCCAGGCACATCAACAGGCGCAGGCATCTCGGATATAGCGGCCGTCTTCTGCGGGTCGGGCTTCAGCCCCGATGCCGTGAAAACATGCCCCACGTAGGTGACCTCAGGGACCCGGAATCGGCACTTCTTCGGGTTGAGTTTCAGGTTGACCTCCCGGGCCCGCTGCAGCACCCGGCGAAGGTGGTGGTCGTGCTCAGCGACATTCTTCCCATAAACCAGGATGTCGTCGACAATGATGGCACACGGAAGTCCAGCAAACAGTTGTTCCATGGTCCTCTGGAACACCTCACTGGCAGAGTTGATCCCAAACGGCATGCGGAGGAAGCGATACCTGCCGAAAGGTGTGCTGAAGGTTGTCAGATGCGAGGACCGCTCGTCCAGAGGTATCTGCCAGAACGAACTCTTGGCATCAAGAACCGAGAACACGGTGACAGGGCCGACCTGTGCAGCAACTTCCTCCACCGTCCGCATGGGATAGTGCGGGCGCCTGATGGCCAAGTTCAAGTCTTTGGGGTTG
This sequence comes from Okamejei kenojei, assembly GCA_035221665.1. NCBI lineage: Eukaryota > Metazoa > Chordata > Chondrichthyes > Rajiformes > Rajidae > Okamejei > Okamejei kenojei. The sequence continues at coordinate 28,437 of JAVHYY010000428.1, read as the reverse complement.
ATGCAGATCCGTATTTCGCTCTTGTCCTTCTTCGCAGCAACAACCATAGTCGAAACCCATTGGGTGGAGGCCGTGACGGGCGCCAGGATGCCCGTGGCCACCATCTCACGAAGAGCAGACTCGACCATTGCCCCTCATGGCAAAGGACACACGGTGCGGGGGACGGACGACCGGCGTGATGTCGGGATTGAGGGCAATCCTGTAGCTGCAGGGCAACTTCCCCAGCTTCGAGTCAAACCGGTCTGGGAATTCGGCCAGCGGGTTCAGGGGTGCCTCTACCAGGTGGACATCACTGTGGAAGCTCACCAATCCGAGGTCCTGGCAGGCCTCCACGCCGAGCAGGTGGTCACATTTACCGTCTAGCAGGAAGAAAGAGAGGGGCCGAGTGGTCGTCAGCACCTTGCAGTGGAGAGTGGCCCTCCCCACAGGAACAAGTACGGCCACCCCCATAGGCATGCAAAATAGCACTGTCTGTGGAAACGGGCTCATTATTTCTTATCTTCCTTAACAGGCTTGTTGACATAACGTTGGCAGCTGCCCCCGTGTCGACCTTGGCAGAGAAGGCCTTGCCATTCACTGTGACTCGGACGGTCGGGTCAGTTATCAGTCCAGCTGCACCTCGCAAGGAAAACACCTCCAGCTCGCTCTGAGAAGATTCAGGGTCAGACGGGGGAAGATCATCGTGCTGGAGATGGGAACCAGACACTGAATCATCACGAGTCAGATAACGAGACGGCTTCTGCTGTGGCTGGGCATTGTTCCCACGGGAACGGCATGCGGCTGAAAAGTGCCCGAGCTTGTTGCAAAAGTTACAGGTCTTCCCCAACGCAGGGCACACATTAAAACGGTGTGAGACAAAGTTACAATTGGGACACCGTTGAGGCGGTCTGGAGCCCAGCAGCGGTCTTGCCCTCTGTCGCCGAGGAGCATTGTACTGGGGACCAGCGAGACTGGCTGTGTGAACCACAGGGTCAGGTACAGCGGAGGAGACAGCCTCAGCTAAACGAGAGGCATGCAGCGCCTCATGGAGTGTCAGATCAGGCTTACGCAACAGCTCGGAGCGCAGCTTTTCGTCCCGCAAACCAAAGACCAAAATGTCACGGGTCAAAGCATCGGGGGTCAGGTCACGCAGGTTACATCGGTGAGCCAGCTGGCGCAACGAGGACATAAAATTGTCAATAGACTCCCCAGGGTTCTGGCGTCTGGAGAACAACTTAAAATGCTCCAGAATGTGATTAGTGGGAAGGTTGCACATCGCCGTAAATTTAGCAATCAGGCAAACGGGGTCATCGGCGCTCTCACCATGTCCATAGACGAACGACTCCGAACGCTCGAGCGCCTCCGAACCAGCCAGGTTAAGCAGCAGGGAAGCCTTGACAGCGGGGGCCACAGCAGGGTGGGCAATAGCAACGTAATGCTCAAAGTCCCGTCGGAACACACTCCAGCGATGAGTGATGTCCGCATCAAAGACCAGGACGTCAGGCTTACGACAAGCAGAAGCCATCGCGGAACCAGGGGGGGGGGGGGTACTGGGACTAATGAAATAAAACGCGAAACACCAGAGACGCAGGAACTGCCACTTCTGACACCATTAAGATCGTACTAAGATGTCTTTAAGTCTTCAGAACTTTTATAAACCACACAGCATACATAGCCCTGGCTGTACGTGGTCTGTCACGAGCACCAGAGAGAGAGCTAGGGGCGTGCGGGTTACAATTATACTGACTGCTGGGGCAGTGGTTAGCATGGACATCATACTAGCAATTAAAGGTGTACACACAAGGAGCATCTACAAATAGCTTTGTAAATATTCCAAAAATGTCATTCCAAATTATGGAATTTGAAGATATTTGAAATATTGATTACTTTTCAAATTATATTTTTAGATGTAATTGTTGGAATGAAAAAGCTTTCCCATTTCATACATATCTCCCATTGTTTTAATTCCTATTCTTTCCCATTGATTAAACGTTTTATCAATAATAGATGGTTTGAATGAGGGATTATTAGTTAATGGAGAAAGAAGCGATAGTTAGCTTGATTTTAAAGTTAATTTTATTTGTTTCCAAATTCGTATTATACTGTGAATAATTGGATTTTTCTTATATATTATATTGTTCATTTTCATCGGGGAAAGAAGGAGTGCTCCTATGTTATAAGGGGAACAATCCTCTTTCTCCATTCTTATCCAATCTACCTGTTGGGCAGAACTGTCCAACCAGTAGATTATATTTTTAATATTCACTGCCCAATAGCAATACAATAAGTTAGGGAGTGTCAGTCCCCCTGATTCCTTAGATTTACACAAGTGTTTTCTTTGAATTCTGTGTGATTTATAATCCCATATGAAGTTTATAATATCAGAATCTAGTTTTTTAAAGATTTTTTTTGGTAAATATATTGGTACTGATTGAAATAGGTACAGTATTTGTGGTAAGAAGATCATTTTTATTGCATTTATTATGCCTATTAAGAACATCGGCAGTGTTTTCCAAAATTTAATCAACCCCTTTAATTTAGTTAATAAAGGCATATAGTTTGCATTAAGTAGTGATTTATATTTCCTAGTAATTTGGATGCTCAAATACTTAAATTTTTCTGTTGCAATTCTAAAAGGGAATTTCAACAGATGTGTCGGCTCTTGAGGTTTTATCGTCATAATTTCACTTTTGTTCCAGTTTATTCTATATCCTGAAAAAGAACCAAATACTAAATATAATAGAGGAATATTTGGTATGCTAATTTGCGAATTTGTAATATATAATAATATGTCGTCTGCATATAATGAGATTTTATTATTTGAGTGTTTGGTATTATATCCATGAATATTCGGATGACTTCTTATACTTTCTGCTAAAGGCTCTATCACTAGTGCAAATAGCAGGGGCGATAATGCGCACCCCTGCCTATTGCCCCTTGCTAATTGGAATTTCGGGGATAATATATTATTAGTCAGTATTCTAGCCGTCGGCTTATCGTATAATAATTTTACCCATGAGATAAAGTTATCTCCCATGTTAAATTTTTGCAATACTTTGAATAAATATTCCCATGCTACTTGATCAAAAGCTTTTTCTGCATCCAATGAAATAATTGCTAGGTCTTCTTCAGTATTATGTCAGTACATTATATTAAACAGCCGTCTCAAATTGTTAAATGAGTATCTCTTTGGTATAAACCCTGTTTGGTCCGGGTTTATTAGTTTGCTAACATACTTATTCAATCTTCTCGCTAGGGTCTTTGCTAATATTTTTTGATCTGTATTTAAAAGTGCTATGGCTCTATATGAGCCTGGGTCTTCTAGATCTTTATCCTTTTTAGGTATAAGTGTAATTGTTGATTCAGTTAGTGTTTCAGGTAATTTATTTTCTTTAAAAGCGTGTATATATAAATCTTGCAGGCGTGGAGAAATTATCTCGTAGAATCTTTTATAGAATTCATTACTAAAGCCATCTGGTCCTGGCGTTTTGCCATTCTTCAACAAATTTATTGTTTCTTCTATTTCCTGAAGTGTAATCTGAGCTCCTAATCCCTCTTGTTCCACCATATTTAATTTTTGGAAGATTAAAATTGTCTAAGAAATTTGTAATTTGAGTATTATTTGCAGAGGTTTCCGATGTATATACATTTTGATAAAATTGAGCAAATCCTTTATTTTATCCAACAATCCTTTAGCACTGCGGACCGCGCGCTCGGCCAGTCCATTGCTCTGTGGGTATTCCGGGCTGCTGGTGTAATGTCGAAAGTTCCAACGCTCAGCAAACTCTCGGAACTCGGCACTGGTGAACTGGCTGCCGTTGTCCGACTGCAGGCTGACGGGGGACCCGAATGTGGCAAAGTGGCGGCGCAACTTGTCGATGACCGCGGAGGAAGAGAGGGAGTGGAGCTGGTCAACTTCGAACCAGCTGGAGTAAGAGTCGACAAGCACCAGGAAGTGCTTTCCGTGCCACCCGAAGATGTCGTTTGCTAGCGCAGACCATGGCAGGTCAGCAGCTGGCTGCTGCAGGAGCGGCTGCCGCTGTTGCTTGTGGAGCGAGGCTGTTGCAGGTAGGGGACGCGGAGACCCTATCCCGGAAGTAGCGAGGCATGTCGGGCCAGAAGAACTGGCTCTGAACGATGGAAAGGGTCGCTTCGGCCCCGGGATGGCCACGATGAGCGGTTTCGAAGTATTGTTCTCGTAGTGCTTCGGGCACCACCACCTTGTGCCCCTTCACAATCACACCATCACGCAGCACCAACTCGTCACGAACCAAGAAGTAAGGCACCACTGCGGCCGGCAGGGAAGAACGGCGGTCTGGCCAACCCTGCCTGATGATCACGGCCAGCTGCTGTAGGCAGGCGTCAGCCGCCATGTGCTCGGCCAGGGACTTCAACTGACTGGAGGGCACGAAGTTAACGTTTAGGACTATCAGATCGGACGTCTCGTACGGATGTCGGGTTGTGGATGAGAGAGGCGCCCGAGACAGCGTGTCCGCAACAAACATGTCCTTGCCCTTGCGATAAACTTGTGAAAGTGAAGTGTTGTAGCTGGAGCATCATGCGCTGGAGCCGGGAGCAGGCCATGTGTATCGGCTTGTTGAGGATGGTGACCAGAGGCTGGTGGTCCGTCTCGACAGTGAAGCAGTTGCCCAGGATATACTCTTTGAATTTGGAGCAGGCAAAGACAACTGCCAGCAGGTCTTTCTCAATCTGGGCATAGTGTTGTTCAGCGGACGTCATTGTGCGGGACGCGTAGGATACAGGCAGTTGCACCCCGTCATGGATCTGCAGGCAGGCGGCCCCGAGGCCAAACTTAGAGGCATCACACGTGAGAACGATGGGGCGCTGGAGGTCGAAGTACTTCAGCGTCGGCATGCTGACCAGCTTAGATTTGAGGGTGTCAAATGCACGCTGGTGTTGCGGGAACCAGGCCCAGGCAGTGTCCTTTTTCACCAGATCCCGCAGAGGGGCACTCAGTTCACTCAGGTCGGGGATGAACTTTCCCAGGTAGTTGACCATGCCCAAGAAGCGCTGCAGGCCAGGCACGTCAGTAGGTGCAGGCATCTCGGATATTGCGGCCGTCTTTTGCGGGTCGGGCTTCAGCCCCGATGCAGTGAAGACATGCCCCACGTAGGTGACCTCAGGGACCCGGAATCGGCACTTTTTCGGGTTGAGTTTCAGGTTGACCTCCCGGGCCCGCTGCAGCACCTGGCGAAGGTGGTGGTCGTGCTCAGCGACATTCTTCCCATAAACCAGGATGTCGTCGACAATGATGGCACACGGAAGTCCAGCAAACAGTTGTTCCATGGTCCTCTGGAACACCTCGCTGGCAGAGTTGATCCCAAACGGCATGCGGAGGAAGCGATACCTGCCGAAGGGCGTGCTGAAGGTTGTCAGGTGCGAGGACCGCTCGTCTAGAGGTATCTGCCAGAACGAACTCTTGGCATCAAGAACCGAGAACACGGTGGCAGGGCCAACCTGCGCAGCAACATCCTCCACCGTCCGCATGGGATAGTGCGGGCGCCTGATGGCCAAGTTCAAGTCTTTGGGGTTGACGCACATCCGTATTTCGCTCTTGTCTTTCTTCGCAGCGACAACCATAGTAGAAACCCACCGGGTGGAGTCCGTTACTGGCTTCAGGATGCCCGTGGCCACCATCTCGCGAAGAGCAGACTCGACCTTGCCCCTCATGGCAAAGGAAACACGGTGCGGGGGACGGACGACCGGCGTGATGTCGGGATTGAGGGCAATCTTGAGCTGCAGGGCAACTTCCCCAGCTTCGACTCGAACCGGTCCGGGAATTCGGCCAGCGGGTTCAGGGGTGCCTCTACCAGGTGGACATCGCTGTGGAAGCTCACCAACCCGAGGTCCTGGCAGGCCTCCATGCCGAGCAGGGGGTCACATTTACTGTCCAGCAGGAAGAAAGAGAGGGGCCGAGTGGTCGACAGCACCTTGCAGTGGAGAGTGGCCCCCCCACAGGAACAAGCACGCCACCCCCATAGGCACGCAAAACAGCACTGTCTGTGGAAACAGGCTCATTATTTCTTATCTTCCTGAACAGGCTTGTTGACATAACATTGGCGGCTGCCCCGTGTCGACCTTAGCAGAGAAGGCCTTGCCATTCACCGTGACTCGGACGGTCGGGTCCGTTATCAGTCCAGCTGCACCTCGCAAGAAAAACACTTCCAGCTCGCTCTGAGAAGATTCAGGGTCAGACGGAGGAAGATCATCGTGCTGGAGATGGGAACCAGACACTGAATCATCACGTGTCAGATATCGAGACGGTTTCTGCTGTGGCTGGGCATTGTTCCCACGGGAACGGCATGCTGCGAAAAGTGCCCGAGCTTGTTGCAAAAGTTACAGGTTTTCCCCAACGCCGGGCACACATTAAAACGGTGTGAGACAAAGTTACAATTTGGACATCGTTGAGGCGGTCTGGAGCCCTGCAGTGGTCTTGCCCTCTGTCGCCGGGGAGCATTGTACTGGGGACCAGCGAGGCTGGCTGTGTGGACTACAGGGTCAGGTACAGCGGAGGAGACAGCCTCAGCTAAACGAGAGGCATGCAGCGTCTCATGGAATGTCAGATCAGGCTTACGCAGCAGCTCAGAGCGCAGCTTATCATCCCGCAGACCAAAGACTAAAATGTCACGGGTCAAAGTATCGGGGGTCAGGTCATGCAGGTTACATCGGCGAGCCAGCTGGCGCAGCGCGGCCACAAAATTGTCAATAGACTCCCCAGGGTTCTGGCGTCTGGAGAACAGTTTGAAACGCTCTAAGATGTGATTAGTGGGAAGGTCACACATCGCCGTAAATTTAGCAATCAGGCAATCGGGGTCTTGGACACTCTCACCATGTCCATAGACGAACGACTCCGAACGCTCGAGCGCCTCCGGACCAGCCAGGTTAAGCAGCAGGGAAGCCTTGACGCGGGGGCCAGAGCAGGGTGGGCGATTGCAACATAATGCTCAAAGTCCCGTCGGAACACACTCCAGCGATGAGTGATGTCCGCATCAAAGACTAGGATGTCAGGTTTACGACAGGCAGAAGCCATCACGGAACCAGGAGGGGGTACTGGGACTAAGAAGAAATAAAACGCGATAGATCAGAGACGCAGGAAGAAGCACTTCTGACGCCATGTAAGGAAGGCTCACAGACACCTTAAAGTCTTCAGTACTTTTATTAAGCACACGTCATACATAGCCCTGGCTGTACATGGTCTGTCACGAACACCAGAGAGCGAGCTAGGGGCGTGTGGGTTGCAATTATACTAAATGGTGGGGGGAGTGGTTAGCATGGACATCGTTACTATCAATTAAAGGTGTACACACATATCATCTACATAATGTTTGGGACATTTATTTATTTTCCTCTACTCCACAATTTGAGATATGCAATAGAAAAAATCCCATGTGGCTAAAGTGCACATTGTCAGACTTTAATAAAGGCCATTTTTATACATTTTAGTTTCACATGTAGATATTACAGCAGTGTTTATTCATAGTCCCCCCATTTCAGGGCACCATGATGTTTGGGACACAGCAATGTCAATGGAAGTAGTCATGCTTAGTACTTTGTTGCATATTCTTTGCCAGCAATGACTGCTTGCAGTCTGCGATTCGTGGACATCACCAGTTGCTGGGTATCTTCTCTGGTGATGCTCTGCCAGGCCTGTATTGCAGCCTTCTTTAGCTGATGCTTGTTTTGGGGACTACTCCCCTTCAGTTTTCTCTTCAGCATATAAAAAACATGGGTTCAGATTGGGTGATTGACTTGGCCACTCAATAATTGACCATTTTTTAGCTTTGAAAAACTCTTTTGTCGCTTTAGCAGTATGTTTGGGATCATTGTCTTGCTTTACAATGAACTGCCAACCAATGAGTTTTGAGGCATTTGTTTGAACTTGAGCAGATAGGATGTGTCTATATGCTTCAGAATTCATTATGCTACTACCATCAGCAGTTGTATCATCATGTATTAAGATAAGTGAGCCAGTACCTTCAGCAGCCATACATGCCCAGGCCATAACACCCCCACCACTGTGTCTAACAGATGAGGTGGTACGCTTTGGATCTTGGGCAGTCCTTCTCTCCTCCATACTTTGCTCTTGGCATCACTCTGATATGTTAATCTTCATCTCATCTGTCCACAAGACCTTTTTCCAGAACTGTGGTTGCTCTTTTAAGTACTTCTTGGCAAACTGTAACCCGGCCACCCTATTTTTGTGGCTACCCAATGGTTTGCATCTTGCAGTGTAGCCTCTGTATTTCTGTTCATTAAGTCTTCTGTGGACAGTGGTCATTGACAAATCCACAACGGACTCCTGACGAGTGTTTCTGATCTGTCTGACAGGTGTTTGGGGTTTTTCTTTATTGTAGAGAGAATTCATCTGTCATCTGCTGTGGAGGTCTTCCTTGGCCTGCGAGTCCCTTTGTGATTAGTAAGCTCACCAGTGCTCTCTTTCTTCTTAATGATGTTCCGAACAGTTGATTTTGGTAATCCTTAGGTTTGGCTGATGTCTCTACCAGTTTTATTCTTGTTTCTCAGTCTCATAATGGCTTCTTTGACTTTAATTGGCACAACTTTGCTCCTCATGTTGATAAACAGCAATAAAAGTTTCCAAAGGTGATGGAAAGACTGGAGGAAAGACTATGTGCTGAGAGCTCTCTTATACCTTCATTAAGGAGGCAATTAAACACACCTGAGCAATTACAAATGTCTGTGAAGCCATGTGTCCCAAACATTATGGTGCCCTGAAATCGGGGGACCATAAATAAACACAGCTGTAATTTCTACATGGTGAAACCAAAATGTATAAAAATGGCTTTTAATAAAGGCTTCCAGTAGAATTGCAGGACATTGCAACGTTGGTTGCCCGAGGTGCTTGCTTCTTGTAGCCAGTCAAGGTTTTGGAAGTGCATAGAAGGCAAGTTTGACTGTTGTCCAGGATTCTGTGATATTTCTGCTGGGTCTGAGATGTTGATTTTCAAACCCTTTTCCTCAACCTACTGAGAGCTGTGTTGGCACAATGAATGAAGGCTGTGATGAATTGGACTATTGATTTTGTCCTCGCCAAGAGATGGCTTCCAAGGTACAAGACATGGCCCAGGCTATCACCGTGAACCTTTGTTGGAGAGCGGAGTGCTACACTGCGGGCAAATTAGTTGGAGAACATGTGTATGCAGGCAAGTAACAAAATATTCAGTTGATGATTACAGGGAGAAAGGTGCTTTTTGCAAAGGCAGGACTGCTATCGAGCCATGGGGCTGCATATATTGCAATTTAGCATATCCCTCTGACTGGCTGAGTGGAATTACATTTCCCTCTGGCAAAAATGATGTATTTGCATTCTCGCCATCAGTTTACGTATTCATCCCACGTGATGGCAGCCAGCCGTTCGTCTCTTCAACTTTTTAAATTATTTTTTACTATGCCTTAAAATATGTTTTAATGTTTCTCAAAGGTAGACAGAAATGCTAGAGAAACTCATCGGGTGAGGCAGCATCTATTGAGCAAACCTCGGCGGAGAAGCGAGTCATGTCTCCGTCCCCGTCCCCCCCCCCCCCCCCCCCGCGGCCTAACAACTTGGATTGGTGCGGCCTTTCCTGGAGACCAGGCCGGAGCTTCTGGGCGCGGCGCGGACTTACCATCGGGGAGTGGCAGGGTCGGATTTAGATTAAGAGAGGCCCTAAGCTATTTCACTTGTGAGCCCCCCCCCCCCCCCAATCCCCCACCCACACGACCAGAGGACCATGACTACCCGACAGTGACAGCGTGACACTTTTAGATCCTACTGTATGTTGTCATTAAACAGTTGGTTTTAAAATACATATTGGATTCACCGCGGAGCGGGCGATGCCTTACCTGGATTGCCGTTTGAAACTCTGGATTGTTGGGCCTCCTGCTTCAAAATCATGGAGCTGTGGTTTGCGGAGTTTCCAGCCTCGGGCCACGCTGATTTCAACATCGTTAAGCCCTGGGATCCCTTTGCCGAGGACGACAGCATGAATCTCCGCCCTGCTATTGACCAGGGAGTTGCGGAGGGAGCGGTCTTTGCGGAAAGCAGACGGGGAGATGGGAAGATGTGGCGAGTAGTGGGGTCACGTTGGAGGTGGCGAAAATGACGGAGGACTATTTGTTCTATGTGATGGCTAGTGGGGTGAAAGGTGAGAACTAGGGGGACTTTGCCCTTGTTATGAGTGGGGAGATGGGGAGAGAGAGCAGTGTAACGGGGTATGGAAGAGACCCTGGCGAGAGCCTCATCTATAGTAGGCGAGGGGAACCCACGTTTCCTGAAGAAGGAGGACATCTCCAATGCCCTGGTGTGAAACACCTCATCCTGGGAGCAGATACGGCGTAGATGGAGGAATTGGGAGTAGGGGATGGAGTCCTTACAGGAAGCAGGGTGGGAAGAAGAGTAGTCTAGATAGCCATGGGAGTCAGTTGGTTTATAGTGGATGTCGGTCAGAAGTCTATCACCTGCGATGGAGATAGTGAGGTCAAGAAATGGTAAGGAAGTGTCGGAAATGGTCCAGGTGTATTTGAGTGCCGGATGGAAGTTAGTGGTGAAGTGGATTAAGTCAGTCAGTTGTGTGTGGATGCAGGAGGTGGCACCAAAGTAATCGTCGATGTAATGGAGGTAGAGGTCAGGGATGGGGCCCTGGTATGCCTCGAACAAGGATTGTATGACGTACCCGACAAAGAGGCAGGCGTAGCTGGGGCCCATGCGCTTGCCCATAGCTACGCCTTGTATTTTGAAGAAACGGGAGGAATTAAACGAGAAGTTATTGAGGGTAAGGACCAACCCCGCTAGGCGGAGGAGAGTATCAGTGGACGGGTATAGGTTGCTCCTCCGGTCGAGGCGACAGACGTCCGTCACCCGCCGGTCCCAGTCCCGCCTCCTCCCTCCCTCCTCCCTCCATTGGATGAAGAAAAAGGAGGAACACACAGCACTCGAGGTCAGCATCAAACTCATTCCCAGCCTCGGCAAGGCCAGCAGCATAATCAAGGACGAGTCACACACTGGCCACTCCCTCTTTTCCCCTCTCCCATCAGAAGTGTGAAAACGCACAGATTCAGGGACAGTTTCTTTCCAGCAGTTATCAGGCAACTGTACTATCCTACCCCAACCAGAGAGCAGTGCTGAACTACTATCTACCTCATTGCTGGCCCTTGGTCTATCCTTGATCGGACTTTACTGGGTTCATCTTGCACTAAACATGATTCCCTTATCATGCATCTGTACACTGTAAATGGCTCGACTGTAATCATGTATTGTCTTTCCACTGACTGGTTAACACGCAACAAAAAGCTTTCCTCTGTACCTTAGTAAACGTGACAATAAATTGACCCAGGTCTCTGGCACTGTGAGGCAGCTGCTCTGATGCTAATTGGCTTCTTTGAATTGTGCCCGAGCGTGTAGAATGACATAGAACTAGCGTGCGGGTGCTCGTTGGTCCGCGTGGACTCGGTGGGCCGAAGGGCCTGTTTGCACGCTGTAGCTCTAAAACTTATCTAAGGAGGATTCAGCATATGTGGGGGATGGGAGCGAATTGAGATGGATAAGGATGCCAGAAACAAATTATGGCAAAATGAATAATGAACAGATGTTTAAAAACTGGAGTTCAATGGATGGTATAAAACAGAGTTTGAGAGAAAGATGAATGGGGAAGAAAGGTGTAGACTCATTTCTAAATGCGGTGAGAATCCAGAAATGGGAGGTGGAAAAGGACTTGGGAGTGCTGGTGGTGCAGGATTTCCAAAAAGGTCATCAGTAAGACACATCAGTGATAAAGAAGGCAAACGCAATGCAAGCATTTATTTCAAGAGGGCTAGAATTTAAAAAAAACAGGGATGTAATGCTGAGGCTCTATAAGGCTCTGGTCAGGCCACATTTGGAGTATTGTGAGCAATTTTGTGCACCATTTCTGAGGAAGGATGTGCTGGCTATGGAGAGGGTCCAGAGGAGGTTTACGAGAATGATCCCAGGAATGAGTGGGTTAACCTATGATGATCGTTTATGATGGCTGTGGGCCTGTACTCGCTGGAGTTCATTGAAATGCACCGAATAGTGAAAGGTTAGAACAGTGAGGATGTTTCCACTCATGGGAGAGTCTCGGACAAAGCTTCCCAACCTAGGGTAAATTTGCCCCAAGAGGGTAAATTTTACCTACCCAGGGGTCAGATTTATTGATTCTGGATTTGTACATACTTTTTCTCATTGACTGGTTCTGTGTGTGGTTCTGGTATACCGGTATCTGTTGATCATTAGTTGTTCATAAATACGTGAAATAATATTGTAATGTGTTATTAACGTTGCCACGGTAAAGGGGATGAAAAAGGTTGGCAACCCCTGGTCTAGGACAAGAGCCTCAGTATTAAAGGACTTTCATTTAAGAAGGAGATGAGGAATTTCCTTAGCCAGAGGGTGGTGAATCTGTGTCATTGCCACAGGCGGCTGTGGAGGCCAAGTAATTGGCTATTCGAACGAGTGTCAGGGGTTATGTGGAGAAGGCAGGAGAATGGGGTTGAGAGGGAAAGATAGATCAGCCATAATTGAATGGTGGTGTAGATTTGATGGGCCGAATGGGCTAATTCTGCTCCTGTAACATATGAGCGAGGGGTCAATGTTACCTGAGGTGTTAACATATGATGGATAAGTAAATGGGATTGTGGTGATGTCCAGGATGCAGAGAGTATTGCTCAGGCCCTCGAGTCCTGGCAACTTCTCGCAAATCTTCTCTGCACCCTCTCCTCCAGATTGACAACATCTTTCCTCTAACAGGGTTCATATGTGAAGCATAATGGACTGGTACATGGATAGGAACGGTTTAGGAAGGTTATGGGCCAAACACAGGCAGGTGGGACTAGTGTAGATGGGACATGTTGGTTGGTTTGAGTAAGTTAGGCAGAATGACCTGCTTGCATGTTGTGTGACTCTGGGCAGGAGAGATAGTTATCCAATATCGACTGAATCCATGAGTGGCTATTCATCCCAACCCCAGGAAAAGTACCTCGAACACGAACATCAAGCAATGCACATACGTAAACACACACAATGTACAGGTCCACCACCGATTCTGCGGCAAGTGGTGGTCCAGACAAAATTACGAGAGTGCTCTTGAAATGTTTCCGGAATTCTCCCCGAAAATGTGGTACCCAGGCCGGGTGAGACGGCTGATCCTAACCTCATCGGGACTTCTGTGCCGATCGGCAGGATGAATTTGCCCCTTGTGGCCAGAGCCGGCAGATCCGTTCCAATTGTCAACTTCCACGTTCAACTTTGGGCCGATATCTCAGCCCACCAGTGGCTGATGTGGACCGTTCCAGTACCATTGAACTCCCCTCGAGACCATGACCTCTTTTGTCCGGCAAAGAGGATAATCCAGAAAGGCTCTGGATCCAAGGGTGCCGAATAATCGGCTGTGGGCCTGTACATGGCAGTATCTTTGACTGCCTTCATCACGGCCAGGTTCGGCAACTCGAAAGCCCAGGTAAGAAGGAGATTATAAAAGGTGGTGGACACTGCCCGGTCCATCACGGGTACTGACCTCCCCGCCATCATACGGTCCTGAGAAAACAAGGCCTGTATACCAAAAGGCTCTACTCACCATGGAGGGCCATGTCAAAGATCAATGAAAAACCGAAGATAGACACAAAAGGCTGGAGGAACTGCGTGGGACTGACAGCATCCCTGGCGAAAGGGCAGGTGACGTTTCGGGTTTGATTACACTGTCCTGATTAATTTTACTGATTGTATGTCTTGTTGTCATCTTCTCCCCTGCCAACAATGAACCTTTCTAGTCTGCAGAAGTGTCCCGACCCGAAATGTCACCCATACCTTCTCTCCAGAGATGCTGTCTGTCCCGCTGAGTTACTCCAGCACTTTGTGTCTATCTTCTCCACAGATGCTGCCTGACCTACTGAGTTACTCCAGCACTTTGCCATAGATTAATAGAGTGATACAGCGTTGGAAAGAGGCCCAACTCGTGCTTGCACTCCTAGATCCCTCGGCTCTATTCCTTGATCATCGTCTGCTTTCAAATGTCTTCCATATCTCTCGCTTCCCTCACCCCTGACTCTCAGTCTGAAGAAGGGTCTCGACCCTAAACGTCACCCATTCCTTTCCTCCACAGATGCTGCCTGACCCACTGAGATATTACAGATTTTGTGTCTATCTTCGGTTCAAACCAGCATCTGCAGTTCTGCTCCTTCCTACACATCAATGATGGACCGTGTTCTCTGGGTTAACCAGATGCAATGTTATTTTATTCTACTCACAGCCTGAGACGCTTCACCATACTTCGACCGCAGGCTGCGGGAGCTTGGATCGCCCCGACACAGGAGCTTGGATTACCCCGACGCAGGAGCTTGGATCGCCCCACCGCGGGGGCTTCGACCGTCGGCTGCGGGAGCTCTGATTGCCCCGACACATGGTTCAACTGCCCCGACTGCAGGAGAAAAATGAGGGAAGAAAGTTAGACTTTATAGCCTTCCATCACAGTGAGGAATCCGCTGTGGTGATGTTTGTTAACTTTTATGTAGTTGTGTGTTGTTACTATTTTGCACGGCGGATTGGTAATTCGAATATCACTGTACCTTAATTGGTACAGGTGACACTAAAAGGCCTTTGAAACCTTTGAAAACAAAGCTTTTCACTTTATCTCAGTACACGTGACAATAATAAGCCTACACATAAAGTTCTCCAATACAGACTGGGCACAAACTAAACACCACCCTAATGAGAAGAACTGATCCCCTGTAGATGGGAATTTGACATTGCATCTTATTCTGGTCTCTCTTCCAGGCCATTTGTCCCCATCTTGCTCTACATTTAAGATAGTCACAAAATGCTGGAGTAGGTGACGTTACGGGTCAAGGCCCTTCTTCAGACTGAGAGTCAGGGGTGAGGCAAACGAGAGATAGAGAGGGTGATATAATGACTGCAGATGTTGGTTTACACTGAATGTAGGCCCAAAACGTCACCCATTCCTTCTATCCAGAGATGCCGCCTGTCCCGCTAAGTTACTCCAGCATTTTGAGTTTATCATTAGTGTAAATCAGCATCTGCTGTTTCCTATACATTTTGTCTGCTCTACATGTAGATGCAGATCCTCCCCACTGCACAGTCACCCTCTTTATGAGTGTTTGGGAGTCTAGCGGATGGATTTGGCAGTTGCTATGGGACTGGAGGCATCTTCTCCCAAGTGGGAAATTGGTCCTTACCTTGGCATTTCCCATTTGCACGCCGTTCCGGTTACAAAGAGCTTCTAGTCACAATCTGCGGATAAGCCAATAAACAATAGACAATAGGTGCAGGAGTAGGTCATTTGGCCCTTCGAGCCAGCACCGCCATTCAATGTGATCATGGCTGATCATCCTCAATCAGTACCAAGTTCCTGCCTTCTCCTCATATCCCCTGGCTCCGCTATCTTTAAGAGCCCTATCTAGCTCTCTCTTGAAAGTATCCAGAGAATCCAGCTCTCTGAGGCAGAGAATTCAACAGAATTCATAACTCTCTATGTGAAGAAGTGATTCCTCGTCTCCGTTCTACATGGCTTACTCCTTATTCTCAAACTGTGGCCCCTGGTTCTGGACTCCCCCAACATTGGGAACATGTTTCCTGCCTCTAACATGTCCGAACCCGATATAATCTTATATGTTTCAATAAGATCCCCTCTCATCCTTCTTAACTCCAGAGTATATAAGCACAGCCACTCCATTCTCTCAGCATATGACAGCCCCGCCATCCCAGGAATTAACCTTGTAAACCGACGCTGCACTCCCTCAATAGCAAGAATGTCCTTCCTCAAATTAGTGGACCAAAACTGTGCACACTACTCCAGATGTGGTCTGACTAGGGCCCTGTAGAACTGCAGAAGGACGTCTTTGTTCCTATACTCAATTCCTCTTGTTATGAAGGCGAACATGCTATTCACTTTCTTCACTGCCTGCTGTATATGCATGCGTATTTTCATTGACTGATGAGCAAGGAACCCCAGATCCCGTTGCACTTCCCATTTTCCCAACTTGATACCATTTAGATAATAATCAGCCTTCCTGTTTTTGTTACCAAAGTGGATAACCTCACATGATCCACATTAAACTGCCATGCATCTGCACAACCCGTTGAAATCACTCTGCATTCTCATAGCATCCCCCTCGCAGTTCACACTGCCACCCAGCTTTGTGTCATCTGCAAATTTGCTAATGTTACTTTGAATCCCTTCATCTAAATCATTGATGTATATTGTAAATATCTGCGGGTCCCAGTACCGAGACTTGCGGTACCCCACTAGTCACTGCCTGCCATTCTGAAAGGGACCGGTTAATCCCTACTCTTTGGTTCCTGTCTGCCAACCACTTCTCTATCCATGTCAGCACTCTACCCCCAATACCATCTGCCCTAATTTTGCCCACTAATCTCCTATGTCCTTATCAAATGCTTTCTGAATGTCCAAGTACACCACATCCACTGCCCCCCCTCCCTTGTCCATTTTTCTCGTTAGATCCTCAAAACATTCCAGAAGATTAGTCAAGCATGATTTCCCCTTCGTAAATCCATGCTGACTCGGACCGATCCTGTTCCTGCTATCCTTATGCCGCTATTTCATCTTTTATGATTGACTCCAGCATCTTCCCCACCACCGATGTCAGGCTAACTGGTCTATAATTCCCTGTTCTTTCTCTCCCACCTTTCTTAAAAAGTGGGATAACATTACCTACCTTCCAATCCACAGGAACTGATCCTGAATCTATAGAACATTGGAACATGATCACCAATGTGTCCATGATTTCTAGAGCCACTTCCTTAACTACCGTGGGATGCAGACCATCAGGCCCTGGGGATTTATCAACCTTCAGTCCCATCAGTCTCTCCAACACCATTTCCTGCCTAATGTGGATTTCCTTCAGTTCCTCCGTCACTGTAGATCCTCTGGTAACTAGTACATCAGGAAGATTGTTAGTGTCCTGCTTAGTGAAGACGGATCCAAAGTACCTGTTCAACACATCTGCTGTTTCCTTGTTCCCCATAATAAATTCACCTTTTTCAGTCTTCCAGGGTCCAACTTTGGTTTGAACTATTTTTTTTCTCTTTTCATACCTAAATAAGCTTTTCTCTTACTATTCTCTTTTATATTCTTGGCTGGCTTACTTTCGTACCTCATCTTTTGTCCTTTATTGCATTTTTAGTTATCTTCTGTTGCTCCTTCAATATTACCCAATCCTCTTGCTTCACGCTCATCTTTGTTATGTTGTGCTTCTTCTCTTTCACATTTAACTTGTCCCTGACTTCCCTCGTCAGCCACTTTCACCCCTTACTCCCCTTGGAATCTTTCTTCGTATTTGGAATGAACTGATCCTGCATCTTCTGTATTATTCCCAGAAACACCTACCATTGTTGTTCCACTGTCACCCCTGCTAGGGTATCTTTCCAGTCAACTTTAGACAGCTCCTCCCTCCCTCATGGTTCCATAGTCGCCTTTATTCAACTGTAACACTGACACCTCCGATCCACCCTTCTCCCTCTCCAATTGTAGATTATACTTGACCATATTATGCTCACTACCTCACTACCTCCTAATGGCTCCTTAACCTCAAGTTCCTTTATCAAATCCAGTTCATTACATAACACTAAATCCAGAATTGCCTTCTCCCTGGTAGGCTCCAATACAAGCTGCTCGAAGAACCCATCACGGAGGCACTCCGCAAACTCCCTTTCTTGGGGTCCAGTACAAACCTGATTTTCCCAGTCCACCTGCATGTTATACCTCATGCCATTTTTTAATTTCTGAATCAACTTGCACTCAATATTCAGGCTTATGTTTGGGGGGCTTTAAATGTCCCATTATGGTATTTTTACCCTTACAATTCCTTAGTTCTATCCATACTGACTCCACATCTCCTATTTCAATGTCACCCCTTGCAAGGGACTGAATTTCATTCCTCACCAACAGAGGTACAGCACACCCTCTGCCCACCTGTCTGTCTTTTCGATAGGAGGTATGTTCTTGAATATTCAGTTCTCATCCGTGGCCTCTTGCAGCCATGTCTCTGTAATTCCCACAACAAGCCGTGCGCGTGAGTTTAGTTTTAGTTTTAGAGATGCAGAGTGGAAACGGGCCCTTCAGTGCACCGAGTCTGCGAAGGATATTTAAAATAAAAGGGCTGTTTAAAGTTCACAAGCTGAACCTTTTAAAAAAAAATCAAATTGGAAGGAAAAGTGAAGAATTATAATGAAAATGTTCCCAAGAGCTGACATCATTCTGGGGAGCACATGGTAATTTTGATAACCAATTCGACAGAGATTTTTGGGTCTCCAATTCATGGTTCAAAGATGCAAAAAGTTGGGTTTACAAGTGAAGCTTTGACTAACTCAAACCCTATTTTTAAATAATTTTAAATTAAAAGTCTGCAGATGCTGTAAACAAGTTCATGTGGAAGAATAAGCAACGGTTAAACAAGCCAATTTATTTCATTTGAAGTGAAAATGCAATCTGTCCAATTTAAACTGGTTTGCCTGACCCATGGATATTTGTCCAGCCTCAGAGATTCATGTTTTCTCACCCCATCAACAAAAAAAGCATGATTAATCCAAAACTGAATAGATTATTCCACAGAGGCATCGTTTAAGACTCGGCTAAATCCAACATTCTTAAAGCACTACATAATTAACTTGTTTAAGAAAGAACTGCAGATGATGGCAAATTGAAGGTTGACAAAAATGCTGGACAAACTCAGCGGATGAGGCAGCTTGCATCACCCACTGAGTTTCTCCAGAAATGTTGTCCACCATAATTAATTCATTCCCTTCACCCAGGAGGTGGGTATATGGAACAAGCTGCCAGAGGAGGTAGTGGAGGCTGGTGCAATGGCATTTAGAAGATATTTGGACAGGACAATTTGGACTAATTCTCTGTTTCTCTAATATACACTGATTTTATTTGCTGTTTAGTAGGGGTTTTACAGTGCAATATGTTTACATATCTGTTGTGCTGCTACGCAACCCTCTCCATGACACACTGAGGAGCACCTTCAGCAACAGACGAGTTCCACCAAGATGCAGCACACAATGCCACAGGTGACCCTGCTTCCCCGTGGCTATCAAACAGTACAACTCCACCCCCTTCTGTCGTGGGTAGACTGACTCCCCCCCCCGCCCCCTCGCACATCCCCAATCCTTTCCACTCGTCACTTTAATTTCATGTTTCATGTTTAGTTTAGTTTAGTTCGGAGATACAGCTCGGAAACAGGCCCTTCGGCCCACCGGGTCCGCGCCGACCAGCGATCCCCGCACGTTCACACTAACCAGCGATCATCCCGTACACTAGCACTGCTCCACACACTAGGGACAATTACAATGTTACCGAAGCCAATTAACCTACAATCCTGTACGTCTTTGCAGTGTGGGAGAAAACCGAAGATCTTGGAGAAAACCCACGCAGGTCACGGGAAGAACGTACAAACTCAGTATAGACAACACCCGTAATCGGGATTGAACCTGGGTCTCCGGCGTGCATTCGCTGTAAGGCAGCAACACTACCGCTGCACCACCATGACCGCCTTTATCTTGTGTTTTATAACTGTTGGCAGATCAATTTCCCTTCTTGGATAGATAAAGTTCTATCGTATCGTAAGACAGTATTTAATTGTTCATTTTGTGAGATATGACAATAGAACACACTTGAATCTTGACAGATACATGGATTTGATAGGTATGGAGAGATATGGAGCAAATGCAGGCAGGAGGGACTAGTGTAGATGGAGCATCTTGGTCAATGTGGGCAAGACAAAATGTGCAGGAACAGCAGATGTTGGTTTACACTGAAGATAGACACAAAATGCTGGAGAAACTCAGATTACATCTCAGCGAAATTAATATTGATTTCTGCAACTTCAAGTAACCCTTGCCTTCCCTCTCTCTCCATCCCTACCCCACCCTAGTTCTCCAACTAGCTTCGTTGTCCTGTGAAATGTCATCTATCCATGTTCGCCAGAGATGCTGCCTGACCCGCTGATTTACTCCGGCACTCTGTGAAACGTCACCTATCCTTTTTCTCCAGAGATGCTGCCTGACCCGCTGAGTTACTCCAGCACTCTGTGAAACGTCACCTATCCATGTTCTCCAGAGATGCTCCCTAACATTTGTCATTTCAGGTTGGGACCCTTCCGGTTTGAGTGGGCCATCGGAGTAGAGAAGCCAGGACAGTTGTTGCAGCAACAGTGGATATGAAAAGGTTCAGAATGGATATAAAAAGGTTCAGAAAGGCAGGGTACAGGCGGGGGGAGGGGAGTGCTGGGGGACATTTGGAGACTGGAGACAGGATTGTCACTAGATAGGATTCTCTCCCATAAAAAAAGCTCAGAGGTGGCAGAAGAGCCCCACGTCCCTATGTTCCCAATGTCGGGGAGTCCAGAACCAGGGGTCACAGTTTAAGAATAAGACCCGTTGAGTCACTCCACCTTTTATCTTTGTCTATTAACAGATTCAGATCTACCTTAGATCTCCTCTTGTAAGTCTGCTTGGCGCTCTCCTTTTTCACCGGCATTCTCGAAACTCCTTGCTTGGGTTATTGATCCACACCGTGAAGGTTAGAGTTTCGATCTCTAGTAGCTGCCAGCTGTTTCAATGCCTGGCAGAATGGGTATGGTGCACCCACTTCACGCTGACAGAGGGAATGGAGCCAGTTTGCCAAGTTGACAGATGGAATGGAGCCCGTCTCTCATGGTTACGGATGCAGCTCACTGTGAGGTCACTGGCCAGGCACATTCTGAGGTCACCTGTGATTATGATGGTTTACAAACTTGCGATCTTACGAATGGAAGGCAGAGCCCAGAAGGGAATAAACCACTTCACCATATGACCACAGGTCACAGTGGTTATAACCAACTGGACTCAAGTGTTAGATACAAGGAACTCAGTTCAGTTGAGTTTATTGTCACGTGTACAGAGAAAAGCTTTTTGTCACGTGTTATAAACAGTCAGCAGAAAGACAATACATGATTACAATCGAGCTATTTACAATGTATAGATACATGGTAAGGGAATAACGTTTAGTGCAAGGTAAAGGCAGCAAGGACAGTCCGAGGGTCACCAATGAGGTAGATAGTAGTTCAGCACTCATCTCTGGTTGTGGTAGGATGATTCAGTTGCCTGATAACAGCTGGAAAGGAACTGTCCCTGAATCTGGGATTTCACACTTCTGTATCTTTACTAATTTGAGGAAGGACATTCTTGCTATTGAGAGAATGTAGCGTAGGTTAACCAGGTTAATTCCCGGAATGGAGGGACTGACATATGATGAAAGAATGGGTCGACTGGGCTTGTATTTGCTGGAAATGAGAAGGATAAGAGGGGATCTTATGGAAACATATAAAATTCATAAAGGAGTGAAGAATGCAGGAACAATGTTTCCCATGTTGGGGGAGCCCAGAACCAGAGGTCACAGTTTAAGAATAAGGGTTAGGCCATTTAGGACTCAGAAGAGGAAAAACATTTTCATGCAGAAAATCTGTGGAATTCTCTGCCACAGAAGGCAGTGGAGGCCAATTCATTGGATGTTTTCAAGAGAGAGTTGGATGCGGCTCTTAGGGCTAACAGAATCAAGGGATATGGGGAGATAGCAGGAATGGGGTATTGATTTTCGATGATCAGCCAAGATCATATTGAAAGGCGGTGCTGGCTCGAATGGCTGAATGGCCTACGCCTACACATTTTCTATGTTTCCACATCATGGTGAGTCCAGCACTCGTTGATGTCAGGTCCTGAAGAAGGGTACCGCTGAGTTACTCCAGCACTCTGTTCCTTCATGCTCTGGCTGGTGTCTTGCTTATATGAAAGAGCTACATTGCCAATGCACACAAGCTCCAACTTTGCTGTCAACATGAAACTGTTGACAGTTCAAGAAATGAAATACATTGATGTACAAGATAATGCTTCACAGGAGAAAGTTAAATCTGCATTGAATTAAACCCCACGTAGAAACTAAACTAAAGGAAGATGTTTCCCAAAGTTATGAGCTTGATTCTATTACTCCAGAAGTGAAGGGCAGGTGGGGGAGTCTAAGGCAATTACACCCCTTCATTTGATCAACACAGGCGACAAGGGGTTGGCTTAATCTAATTAGATCTGTCAAGAAATAAAAGGCAAACAATATTAAATCTCAAGTGTTTTCGTATTGAGATACAGTGTGGCAACGGGCCCTTTGGCCCACCGAGCCCACGCCGACCAGCATTCACCTGTACACCCGCACTATCCCTCACACTGGGGACTTTTTACCAAAGCCAATTATCCTACAAACCTGCACGTCTTTGGAGTGTGGGAGGAAACTGGAGCACCCGGAGAAAACCCACGAAAACCCACGGGGAGAACATACAAACTCTGTACAGACAGCACCCGGGTCTCCGGCGCTGTGAGGCTGCAACTCTACCGCTGCACCACCCGACCTTGTTGGGGAAAAATACTTAAAAAATAGCAGAATATTTTTGACATTTACCAAATGAGACTTGTCCATAGTTAAAGCGTGTGTAGTTTGTTCCTGGCACAAAAATACTTCTGCTTTATCAGTTTCACACTTAACTCTATAAACCTAACTCCACTGTTGGAATGCAATGCAATATTTGACAAATCTGAACACCTTAACAGACAGATATAAAGCACACAGAGGGATTACTGGAGTGCATTTTCCCTTTGTAGTCCCTGAGAAATCAGTGGCAGTGGCAGAGGGTTGTTCTGATGTTCTAAGCCATGCTAATCCAGATATGATTGAATGACAGAGAGGACTTGATGTGCCAAATGGAGAAGGAACATCTCATTGGGTTTTAAAGTTTGCAGAGGGCTAACATACAACTTCCTTAGCATCAAGTGAATTGATCGGCATGGTAGCGCAGCGATAGACTAAGAGTTGCTGCCTTACAGTGCCAGAGACCCGGGTTTGATCCTGACTACGCATGCTTGTAGTTTGTACGTTCTCCCTGTGACCCGCGTGGTTTTCCTTCGGGTGCTCTGGTTTCCTCCCACATTCTAGAGATGTGCTGGTTTGTAGGTTAATTGATGTCTGTAAATTGCCCCTCGTGTGAAGGATATAGGACTAGTGTACGGGTGATCGTTGCTTGGCATGGACTCGGTGGGCGAAAGGGCCTGTTTTCACACCATCTCTCTAAAACAAACTATTGCAGTTACCCCGTTGGTCTCAGTTTAACATTGTTTGTGAAAGTCAGCAAAGTGCATGATTCTTTCTATAGCCCTCAGACCAGTGAGCCCATGTGCTCATAACTTAACCAGAACCTTTTTTAGTTTAGTTTAGAGACACGGCACAGAATCAGGCCCTTCAGCCCACCGAGTGCACGTCAACCAGCGATACCCGCGCATTAAACTACCCCGCAAACACTAGGGACAATTGACATTATACCAAATTAACCTATATACCAGCATGTCTTTGGATTGTGGGAGGAAACTGAAGATCTCGGGGAAAAAACCTACCTTCAAGAGGAAATCGTACAAATATGTACTGACAGTACCCGTAGTCAGGATCGAACCCGGGTCTCTGGCACTGGAAGCTGTGTAAGCCAGGAACTCAACTGCTGCGCCACCGTGCCAGCCGCTTTTTCCCAGGACAGAGATAGAATACTGGAGGGCATAGCTTTAACACGAGTGGGGCAAAGTTTAAAGATGTGTGAAGCAAGTTATAAGAGGCAGGAGTGTGTTGTAAGGGGTGGTGGAGGCAGATACAACAGTGGCATTTAACAGGTTTTTGGATAACCATATGACAATTACAGCACGGAAACAGGCCATCTCAGCCCTTCTAGTCCGTGTCGAACACTTATTCTCCCTTAGTCCCATCTACCTGCACTCAGACCATAACCCTCCATTCCTTTCCCGTCCATATACCTATCCAATTCATTTTTAAATGATAAAATTTAACCTGTCTCCACCACTTCCACTGGAAGCTCATTCCACACAGCTACCGTTCTGAGTAAAGATGTTCCCCCTCATGTTACCCCTAAACTTCTGTCCCTTAATTCTCAAATGATGTCCTCTTGTTTGAATCTTCCCTACTCTCAATGGAAAAAGCTTATCCATGTCAACTCTGTCTATCCCTCTCATCATTTTAAAGACCTCTATCAAGTCCTCTCTTAACCTTCAGCGCTCCAAAAATAAAAACCTAACTTGTTCAACCTTTCTCTGTAACTTAGGTGTTGAAACCCAGGCAACATTCTCATCAATCTCCTCTGTACTCTCTCTATTTTGTTGACATCTATCCTATAATTTGGCGACCAAAATTGTACACCATACTCCAGAATTTCCCTCACCAATGCCTTGTACAATTTTAACATTACATCCCAACTTCGATACTCAATGCTCTAATTTATAAAGGCCAGCACACCAAAAGTTTTCTTTACCACCCTATCTACATGAGATTCCACCTTCAGGGAACTATGCACAGTTATTCATAGATCCTGCAGTTCAACTGCATTCCTCAATTCCCTACCATTTACCATGTACGTCCTATTTTGATTTGTCCTGCCAAGATGTAGCACCTCACACTTATCAGCATTAAACTACATCTGCCATCTTTCAGCCCACACTCTTCCAAATGGCCCAAATCTCTCTGTAGACTTTGAAAATCTACTTCATTATCCACAACATCACCTATCTTAGTATCATCTGCATACTTACTAATCCAATTTACCCACACCATCATCCAGATCATTGATGTACATGACAAACAACAGTGGAGCCAACAGATCCCTGAGGCACCCCACTGGTCAACCGGCCTCCAACCTGACAAACAGCCACCACCATTACTCTCTGGTATCTCCCATTCAAGCCACTGTTGAATCCAATCTTGCTATGGCACTCCACTATTATACCCAATAATTGAACCAACTTAACCAAATCCTCCATGTGGAACCTTGTCAAAGGCCTTGTAGAAAACAGCCACCACTTTACCCTTATCAATTTCCCTAGTAACCACTTCAAAAAATTCAAGATTAGTCAAACATAACCTTCCAGGCATGATTGACCCTGGTTCCTAATCAGACCCCCTGTTTATACAGATGCATATATATTATTATTCTAAAATATCCTTTCCATTTATTTGCCCCCACCACTGAACATCAACTAACAGGTCTTATAATTGCTAGGTTTACTCTTGGACCCTTTTTAAACAATGTAACAACATGCGCAGAGTACGCCAATCCTCCGGGCACCATTCTCGTATTTAGCTCTAACGGATAGGCAGGGAATGGAGGATATGATAATTTTTAGATTAGATTCGATTCATTTTATTGTCCTTGCACCTTTACAGTACAACAAAATGGTTTACCTTGCAGTCAAAACATAGAAATAAATAACAAAGCACAACACGCAATCTCAAACACAGTTCAAACATCCACCACAGTGAGGTCAAAAGGCAACCTCCCTCAGTGTGATGGAAGGCAAAAGTCTATTCCTCCATGCTCTCCCCGTGCTGAGGCGATCCAGGCCTCCGAATGTTGTGACCCGCGGGTGGATGGTAAAGCAAGTCCCGCAGCTGAATCCGAGCTCCGTGAACGGGCCAGTTCAAACTCCCGCGCGCTCTCGGTCCGGGGCGGTCGAAGCTGATGCCCTCCAGTCCAGCGGACGAAGCTGTTGTTGCAGGAGCCCCGGGAAAAACAGGTCACCAACCTGTGACCTGTGAGCTTCCGGCGTTTTCGTCCACTGGGTCCACGGCCGATCCTCCGAGGCTTTGAAGTCGGGTCGCGACGGTAAGTAAGTCTCCTGGGCTCTGCCTCCGGAGCCTCGAGGTCGGTCCCAGTTTGGAGGCCGCCAGCTCCGCCATTAGGCTCAGTGCAGACGGAGACCGGGTTTATTACGACAGAAAAGTCGCAATCCCCGAAGGAAGAGACCAAAAACATGTTTTCTCCCGCCCACCCCACACATACATAACCAAAATTACCTAAAATAAACTGAAACGGGACAAAAGGAAAGAAAAAAAAGAAAAGACAAGACGGACCTGCAGGCGAGCCGCAGCTGCTGCAAGGCTGGTAAGAGTTGGCAGTGGTGCCACGTTTAGCACAGGCATTGTGGGCCGAATGGCCTGTTCCTGTTGTTGTACTGTTCTATGTTCTATACTCAGGTTATCAATCTTTAACAAAGGGTTTGGTGGGGAAGGAAATGAGATGAGTTAAGACAAGCTGATTTAAAACTTTAGGGATATAGCGTGGAAATAGGCCCTTCGGCCCCCGAGACCACACCGACCAGCGATCACCCCGTAGGTTAGCACTACCCTAACGCACTAGGGACAATTTACAAATATTCCAAAGCCAATTAACCTAGAAAAACTTGCAGTCTGTGGGGTGGTGGGGAGGAAACTGGAGCACCCGAGAGAAAAACCCACGCTGTCCCAGGGGAAGGTACAGGCGGCACCCCCGGTCAGGATTGATCGGGTCCTCTGGCGGCTGGTAAGGCAGAAATCACCACTGCGCCACCGTGCCGCCCAAATAGTTGCACATCAGATTACACAAGTTAGGAAAGAGGAAACGTGTCCAAACATTTTGATGCAATTGCGGATTTGAGTACTTCAGGAGGGGGGGAACATAATATAAAAATGCTGATGCTAGCTGTTATTGTAACAGATTGGTTAAAAGGACCTTAAGAAGGTAATCTAATCATTTCAACTCCTCCTGCACATTAACCTTGGGCAAGTAGGATAGTGGTGCAGGTCAGTGGGGCGAATGGGCTGATTTGCATAAAACAAAGCTGCGACCGATGGGGCCCACGGGCGAGGCGCTTATGCTTCTCTCCAGGGGGGCTGCACGACGTTGGGCTGGGTGATGCGGCGCTCCATCCTGACAGTCCTACTTCGAACCGTGTAGAAGCAGTCAATTTATGGGGACACAGGGTGGTCCCACTTATGGGACAAACCAATATAGCCCAAAATCATTTCTTCATAGTATATTAATGGGATACTCATACTCAAATAACTAATAACGCAAGCCACTGCTAGTGCGCAATATTTCAGTGATGTTCTCTCACCTTTCATACTTTACTTTAAAAGGAAGTTTAGATATTGTCAGCAAATTGTAGAAGAAAATGTGGGAACAATTGACCCTCGTCATCCAATAAAAATATATTTGTGAATGTTGTGTAGGATTCACTGGAATCCCGGATGAAAGGAAGAACAACCGATACTTGCTGAGCCAGAACCATGGTCCGTTTATTCCAAAGCCCTTTTTACATACATTCACAACATATACCAGTGTGTGCATAAGGCCCAATTACTGCTCGAACTTTATAGGTCATTATTGAGTCTTGTGCTGCACCTTTTGATGGGCTGCTGGCGAGTCGGCAAGCGGTGATAGGTGCATGCGAACCAACGTGGCGTGAAGGTGCCCATTAGTCCTGACATCAACAGCAGTGCTCAAGATTTTTTCTGAAAAGCACGTCATTTCGATCTGGTAGAAAATAAAGCCAAGGTAGTGCCACTTGTTAATTCATAAGCGTATTCTCCTTGTCCCTTTATCCTGGGGAATAAGTCTGTTCTAACCTTTATGACAGGCTTTTCTTATGGAATCTTGAATTTTCATTCTTAAAAGGAGGCGAAGAAAGATTCTGATTCTTGGGGGAAAAAAGTGCCTACATCAGATGCTGCTTTGGAATATACAGACTGTATCTCAATAGTTTGGCAATTCTGGATATATTTAATGTTTTTGTGTTAAAATTGGAAGCGGAAAGCAGTATATCACAAAAGCAAAAATTAGGAAAAGTAAATATGCAATTAATGAATATCACATTGGGACAAATTATTAAATTACCAAGTATGCACCCTCCACGAGAGAAGTATAAATTCTCTCATGCAAAACAGATTCCATAGGCTAACGGCCCAAATGATTGATTCAATATATTTGAAATCATTTATATATTGCAAACTTTTAAATGTATTTTAGGTTTTTTTTGTCAAAAGTTTTGTACAATCCTCATCTGAATCGCAGATTAGCATCCTTGGCGTTTGATGCTTCTGCTCAATTTTGTCATGTTGTATTCTTGCTTTGGATCATTCATCCTTGTGAAAATAAAGCATGCCTTTTTTTTTTCATAATCTGTTATGGCCAAACTTCATTAACTTACCGTGCAAATGTGGATACATCACTTGCATGTTATCATTATATCTTTTTCCTTCAGAGTACTCAATTGATCATGTTACTGACGAAGACCAGCAAACGACCTATAAAATATTTTTCAGCTTAAGAACATTGACCAGCTGATGAATTATGATGGTTGTGTTATTTATCAGGTCAGAAATCTCGCCCAATGACCAATCTTTCAGTTTACTCATTCTCTGTGTGAGTGAAATAGTTCAGAATCCGTCTTCATCCTCCAGGGTTTAAAGTAATGGAAATAGCAATATGTGAAGGAGTAGTCCTTAGGCCTTCAACCTGCTCTCCATTCAATATGATCATGGGTGATCGCCCAAATCA
>JAVHYY010000427.1:10000-91080 GCA_035221665.1 Okamejei kenojei | reverse complement strand
CTGTTATATATATACCCACACACATTTTGCAAAAGAAAAGAGCTTCTTCGTGTAGAGGTAGCTGGAAAGTCACATATAATAGATGAGTCAAAATACAGTAGAGCTACAGATGGTTGAAAGCATTGGCATATAACAGCAGGGTCCTGAATTATGTCATTGTTGACCCGAATCTGAGTGCTGATATTTTGATTTGATTATAGAACGATTATTTAGCTTTTCCAGAACTTTTTTGGGTTATGCTGTCTTCAGGAAAGATGTTTTTTTAAATGACTTGATTTAGCATACGTGTTCTTGTCGTTACACTGTTCCTTAAGGACTAATAATATTCCCAATCAGCGAGGGTCCTTGTTTCCCTGACAAGTCTTCCAGACTTTATCGCTCATTAAAAAGGTTGATCAAATCAGCAATAATCCATGGTATATGACTTTTATTTCTCTCGGGGCTTTTATTGGACTCCCCTTGACTTTTATTTTCTCTCCAGGGGGCATGTTATCCGATAACTCTTGTGACTCAGTGTATAATAGTTCCAGGCATACCTCACAGTTGGTTTAAGTTTGAACTGTCCCAGTTTATTGCAAATCAGGTCATGCATAATAATTTTATAATTAAATTTTCTACATGGTTTGACACGAATAAGTTTAGGAGGGAGAATGGAGGGTTTAATCTTCACACACAGAAAATAGCAGAAATGATCGCTTAACGCTAATCTTGACAAAGCACCAGATGTTAAGATTCTGGTCAAGATTGGGTAAACAAGAATCCAATATCTAGTAGTGATGTAGGATTGCCATGAACTCTGGTCGGTTCGTGATTAACTGGGGTCAGGTTTACACTTTTAAGCAAGTTTTTTGTCGTTAGAAGGAGAGCGATCGAGCCTCCTTCTCCCTCATTCTCTCTCTCCCTCTCTCTCTCCCTTCTCTCCCTCCTCTCTCTCCACCCTTTCCCACTCTCTCCCCCTCTCTCTCCCCGCTCTCTCTCTCCTCCTCGCTCTATCCTCCTCTCTCTTCCCCTCCTCTCTCCCTACTCTCTCCCTACCTCCCTCTCGTGTCGCTTTCTCCCCTTCTCTCTCTCTCCTCCTCTCTCTCGTCCCCCTCTACTCTCTCTCCCCTTCTCTTCTCCCTGTCTCTCTCTCTCTCCTCCTCTCTCTCCCCTCTCTTCCCTCCTCCCTCTCCCTTCTCTCCCTTCTCTCTTCCTCCTCCGTCTCCACCCCGGGAGGTGTCACCATTCACTGACCACGATGACCTCCATCAGGACCCCAACCCCTGCACCAGGGTGATCCCCCCAGACGCGGACTGTCCTTTGACCCCCGACCCCGACCCCTGACCCAACCCCTGACCCCCGACCCCTGGACCCTGACTCCCACCGGGTGGCTCGGGGCAGAGTAGGCCGCTTTGAAAGCATGGGTGAGGACACATTCTGTGGCAGATCTATGATAAGTCTGCATGAGAAGCAACAATTTAATCTCATCCACTCCCCCCATCCACCCCGTACAAGAAGCACGTTTTATTTATTTATTGTATTGTATATTGTATATTTTATTATTATCATTTTTTCTGAGTACTTTAATACCCGAGGAAAACCAAAAAACGCTGCTCAAACAGTGTCCATTCAGTGTGCGGTAAAAAATAAATAGGAAATAGAGAATCAAAGTACATATATCACGAGTTTCGATCGGCAGTTGGCACTTACAATGGCTATGCTTCAGTGTGTCCAGGTTTGGTGTTGTTTGACGTGCGCGTTACTTGGCAGGCGGGCTAAGTCGTTTATCAGTCTTATAGCCTGCGGGGAAGAAGCTGAGGAGCATCTGCTGGGTTTTGCAGCTGATGCTTCCTGTTCCTCTTCCCAGATGGCAGGATGGAGGGAGTATGTGCTGCGATGGGTTGGTAGGGGTCTTTGATGATGGGATGGCTTGCTGATACATCTATTCCTGTATTATGTCAGCAATAAAGGGGAGTGGAGCCAATAATCTGCTGGCAGGTCTTCACAATCCTGTCAGTTGGTGCGTTGTACGCCTTGCAGCTCCCGAACCAGAAAGTGATGCCGTTGGTTATTTGCTCTCGATTGTCCACCTATAAAAATTTCATAGGTGTGCAGGTGGAGAACCTGCTTTCCGTAGGTTCTTCGGAGAGGGTGTAGTCGCTGCTGGGCTTCTTGACCAGTGCTGTGGGGTGTTGGTCGTGGGACGTCAGGTCATCTGACAGGCGGATGACTAGGAACTTCCACACTGCTGACCCTTTCCTACATCAGCTCCATCGTTGTGCAGGGGTGTATGGCGTTGTTTTCCCGCCCCTCCCTGAAGTCAACTATCCATCTTCTTCGTTTTTCCCACATTGAGATAGAGGTTGTGGGATTTGCACCATCCTGCGGAGCGCATCCACCTCCATCCTGTACGCCGACTCATCATTGTCACTGATGAGACACCACAGTTGTGTCATCAGCGAATTGTTGACGAAAGGTGTTGTTGAGTCTAGCAGTTACTTCGTGTGTAAGCTGGACTAGACAGCAAGGGGGCTTGTGACACAGCCTTGGGGCGAGCCAGGTTGCTCACGGCTATGGCTGTTGATGTCCTACTGGCCCACCCTGTCTGTCTGCTGCCGTTGCGATAGAAAGTTCAGACCCAGTTACATGGCCAGCATCAAACCCAATAACTCCAACTTCTCCACCAGCTGTGCGGAATGATTGTGTTAAAAGCAGGCTGAAGTCATGAGGGGGATCCTGGGATAGTATTTTTCCGATAAGGTGTGGCAGTACGAGGTTCAGTGTTGGTTGAGACCTGCATTCCTCTGTGGATCGGTTGGCTCTGTAGGCAACACTGCAGTGGGTCTAGTCGGAGGTCGGCTATTTTTGATATGCTGCATAACAGTCGCTCAAACCACTTCATTACTATGGGTGTTAGAGCCCACATGGTCGAAAGCATTATGGCAGGGCTGGGTTTGGATTCTTCGGGACTGGAACGATGGTGGCAACTGTTAAAACAGTTGGCACTACTGCCTGGCTGTGCGAGGTGTTAAAAATGTCTGTGAAGACATCTTTCAGTTGCGCGGCGCATTTATTACCATTTCGTTGCTTTACGGTTGCCATTTCGTTGGTTTTTGGGGTCCCGCCCTTCGGTTAGTTTGGCGTTTCGCCTTCGTACTCTTTCGGTTTATTGGCGTTTCTGGATCCGCGTTTCCATTCGGGTATTTAGCTTCGACTTCTTTGCTTTGGTCTCTTGTCCGTGGGCGGATGACCCCTCTGGCCCTCTCTAGAGCCAGGCCGCTTCGGGGTCCCAAACAGCTCCAATACCTCACATCTGGCTGCACCTGCATCTTGTAGCGCCCCAAGGCCATTACATCCCTGCTGTCGGACACAAAACCCCTCTCGAAATAATTCCAATATCAATTCACGGAGCTTCCTCGTGGATTACTCCTGAGACCCGGGTTCGATCCCTGACTAAGGATCTGTCTGTCGGAGTTTGCACGTTCTCTCCCCGTGTACCAGCGTGGATTTCTGCCGGGCGCTCCAGTTTCCTCCCCACCCTCCAAAGACATGCAGGTTTTCGGGTTAATTGGCATTGGTAAGATTGTAAATTGTCGTGTGTGGGTGTTGAGTGTGTGTGAGTGTGTGGAGTGTGTGTGTTGTGTGTGTTCTGTGTGCGTGTGTGTGAGGTTGTTGTGTGGTTCAGTGTGGTGTGTGTGAGTGTGTGTGTGTGTTGTTTGTGTGTGTTGGGGTGTGTGTGTGTGTGTGTGCGTGTGTGGCGCGTGTGTGGTGGTGTGGGTTGGTGTGTGGGAGGTGTGTGGGGTGCTTTGTGTGTGTGTGTGTGTGTGTGTGTGTGTGGGAGTGTGGGGAGTGATGTCGGATGTGTGTGGTGGGTGTGTGTGTGTGTGTGTGTTCGGGGTATCGTCGTGCGGTGCTGTGGTGCGTGTGTGTGTTGTGGTGTCGGGCGATTGTGTGCTGTGTGTTGCGTGTGTGCGCTGTGTGTGGTGTGTGGTGTGTGTGTGCATGTGTGTGTGCTCTGTGCGTGTGGTAGTTGTGTGGTTGTGTGTGTTGTCGTGTGTGTGCGTGTGCGTGTGTGTGTGAGTGTGTGAGTGTGTGAGTGTGTGTTGTGTGTGTTGTGTGTGTGTGTAGTGCTGTTGTGTGTGCGTGTGTGTGTGTGTGTGTGTTTGTGTGTGGAGTGTGGTTGTGTGTGTGTTGGTGTGTGGGGGTGTGTGTGGTGTGTTGGGTGTGCTGTGCGTCATGTGTGTGTGGGGTTTTTGTGGGTGTGAGAGTGGTGCGTTGATGGGGGGTGTGGGGTTCGTGTGTGTGTGTGCCGTGCGTGCGTGTGTGTGTGTGTGTGTGAATTGTTTTTCGTGTGTGTGTAGTGCGTGCAGTGCGTTGTGTTGTGTGTGTGTGGGTGTGTGTGATGTGTGTGTGTGTGTGTGTGTGTGTGGGTGGCGGTGCGTGTGTGTGTGTGTGTGTGTGTGTGTGTGAGTGTGTGTGTGTTGTGTGTGTGTGTGGGTGTGTTTGGTGTGTGTGTGTGTGTGGGTTGTGTGTGTGGGTGAGGTGTGTGTGTGTGTGTGTTGTGTGTGTGTTGTTGTGAGTGTGTGTGTGTGTGTGTGTGTGTGTGTGTGTAGGGTTTGTGTGTGTGTGTGTGTTGTGTGTGTGTGTGTGTGTGTGTGTGGATAGTGTAGTGTGCAGGGATCGCTGGTCGGCACAGGACGTTGAGAGCAAGGGCCTGTTTTCAGTTTTGCATCTCTCAGCCTAAACCAGGGTAGGTTGGAAAGGGAGATCCAGCACGGAAACAGGCCCTTCGGCCCACCGATGTCCGTGCGACAAGCGATCCCGCACCTAACATTTGCTACACTCAATAGGGACAATTTACAATAGAAAACATTGATAGAAACATAGAAAATAGGTGCAGGAGGAGGCCATTCGGCCCTTCGAGCCTGCACCGCCATTCATTGTGATCATGGCTGAGCGTACTCCCTATTAATAACCCGTGCCTGCCTTCTCCCCATATCCTGGACCTCCACTAGCCCCTGAGCTCTATCCAACTCCTTCTCTTAAATCATCCAGTGACTTGGCCTCACTGCCCTCTGTGCAGGGGAATTCCACAGATTCACTCACAATTCTCTGGGTAAATAAGTTTATCCTCACTCTTCAGTCTTAAATGACGCTCCCCTTTATTCTAAGCCTGTGGCACTGGTCTGGATTCACGCAACATTGGGAACATTTTTTCCTGATCTTAGCTTGTCCAGTCCTTTATAATTTTATATGTTTCTATAAGATATTCCCCTCATCCTTCTAAAACTCCAGTGAATACATGCCTAGGCTTTTCAATCTTTCCCATATGACAGTCCCACCAATCCCTGGGAATCTTATCTCGTGAACTACGCTGCACGTCTACTGCTCAATCACCAAGGGATGTCCTTCCTCAAAATTAGGAGACCAAAACTGTACACTCAATACTCAGCTGTGGTCTCTCTAGGGCCCTGTACAATTGCAGAAGATCAATCTTACAATTTTACAACCTTTACCAGAAGCCAATTAACTGCAAACCCGCACGTCTTTGATAGTGTGGGAGGAGGAAACGGAGCGCCCGGAGAAAACCTACGCAGTCACGGGGAGTGATGAGAAACGTGCAAATTCCGTACAGACAGCACCCGTGGTCGGGAATGAAACGGGTTCTTCTGGCGCCTGTGATGCGGCAACTCTGCCGCTTGTGACCACTGTGTAGCCTTTAGCACTAACTTATTAATTACGCAATTGATGAACATAAATTATGTATTTCCTTTCCAAACTTCTTGGCGAATGTGAAAATACGTCGGGGAACAGTCGACATGATCACTGACATAATGGCGGGAAAAAAGACAAGAAGTTCAAAACAGGTTAAATGAAATTCTTAATTCAGAGAATTTATGTCCGTCCATCTCTGTGAGTCTTAGAGTCTTAGCAGAAAGGCGAGAGATAAAGTGGTGAGGGGAGAGAGAGAGAGAGAGAGAGAGAGGAGAGGACGATGTGAGAGAGAGAGAGAGGACAGAGAGAGACAGAGAAGAGGAAAGAGAGAGAGAGAGAGAGAGAGAGAGAGAGATAGACAGAGAGAGAGACACAGAGAGAGATAGAGAGAGAGAGAGGTGGAGAGAGAGAGAAGAGAGAGATGGAGAGAGAGATGAGCGAGGAGAGAGAGGAAGAGAGAGAGGAGAGAGAAGAGTGAGAGAGAGATAGACAGAGAGACAGAGAGAGAGAGAGAGACAGAGAGAGAGGGAGGAGAGAGAGAGACAGAGAGAGAGACACCAGAGAGAGTGAGAGAGACAGAGAGACAGAGAGACTTTAAACTAGAAAGGTGGGGGGAGAGGACTCCGGTAGAGGGGGCTAGGGGGCAGGGTGTGGGGCAAGAGACAGAGAGTGAAGCCAATGGACCCATAATTTTTAGGCGAGAAAAGATGAACAAAGATAATAGACAGAGAATAAGGGATGTGTGGGTTTATAAAAGTGCAATATTTTAATGTAGGAGCATTGTAGTTAAGGTGGATGAAAAACTTCGGCCTGGATTGACACCTGGATATATGATGTTGTGGCAATCAGTGAAAACATGTTTGTCAGGGAGGGCTGTGATTGAAACTAAATATTCCAGGGATTTTGTTGCTTCCGGGGTGATAGTATTGGAGGGACCAGAGGTGGAGGTGTTGCATTGCTTGTCAGAGAGGATATTACAGCAGTGCTTTGGCAGGGTAGATTAGAGGGTTCGTCTAGGGGACGGATATTTGGGTGGAACTGAGAGTGGGGAAAGGTGTAGCAAACACTTTTTTAGGGGTGTACTATAGACCGCCAAATGGGGAGCGAGAATTGGAAGAGAAATATGTAAGGAGATAGCAGATATTAGTAGTAAGCACAAGGGTAGGTAGTGATTGTGAGATTTCAATTTCCCAAAAATAGACTGGGAAACAGTTTCTGTAAATGGGCTGGATGGTTTTGGAGTTTGATAAATGTGTGCAGGATAGTTTTTTGCAGCAGTACATAGAGGACCGGACCAGAGAATGGGCATGCTGGACCTCCTGTTAGGAAATGTGGAAGGGAACAGGTGACAAGATGCAGACATTAGCCGTAGTGACTGCGATGTGAGACACATCGTGCCCAGTGTTCACAATACCTTTAGTTTCATATAATATGGAGGATGTCAGAAACAGGACTAGAGTGAGATTTTTGAATTGGAGAAAGCTAGCTTTGAGGGAAATGCGTGAGGATTTTTAAGGAGTGAATGGTGACCTTTGTTTCATGGGATAGGATGTAGAAGAGGAAATGGAGGACTTTAAAGGGGAATTTGTAAGAGTACAGATCTTTATGTCCCTGTTAGGTTGAAAGGACATAGTTAAAATTGGAAAAGAGCCATGGTTTTCAAGGGAAATTAGACATGTTTCGAAAAAAGAGAAGATATCTACAATAATTATAGGAGGCATGGAGTAAATGAGGTGCTAGAGGACACCAGTATAAAGGAATGTAAAATGAATCTTAAGAAAGAAATTAGTAAGGTAAAAGACGATATGAGGTTGCTTTGGCAAGAAAGGTGAAAGTAAATCCAAAGGGTTCTACTGCTATATTAATAGCAAAAGGATAACGAGGGATAATTGGACATTAGAGAACAGGAATGGACAGCTATTCTTACAGAGCCACAAAAGAGATGGGGGAGATATTGAACAATTTTTTCTTCGGTATTCACCAAGGGAGAAGGATATTGAACTCTGTGAGGTAAGGGAAAAAAGTAGGTAGCTATGGAAAACTATGAGATTCAAAGAGGAGGACAGTACTGACACTTTGAAAAAATATAAAGGTGGTTAATCTCCAGGTCGGACAGGTATTCTCGGACTTTGGGAAGTTAGTGTAGAAATAGCAGGAGCTATGACAGAAATATTTCAAATGTCATTAAGAAACGGGGAAATTAGTGCCGGTGGATTGGGTACTGCGCATGTTGTTCCTATTGTTTTAAAGGGTTCAAAGAATAAACCTAGCAATTATATACGACCTATTCAGTTGAAGTCAGTGGTGGGCAAATTAATGGAAAGGATACTTAGAGATAATATATATAAGCATCTGGATAAACAGGGTTCTGATCAGGAACAGTCAACATGATTTGTGCCTGGAAGGTCTGTTGACAACCTTCTTGAATTTTTTGAAGCGGTAACTAGGAAATTGATGAGGGTAAAGCAGTGGTATGTTGTCTATATGGGATTTCTGTAAGGCCTTTGACAAGGTTTCCCATGGAAGGTTGGTTCAGAAGGTTCAATCTTTGGGTTGTTAATGGCGGAAGTAGCAAGATGGATTCAACAGTTGCTGAATGGGGAGATGTCAGAGAGTAATGGTGGATGGCTGCTTTGTCAGGTAGGAAGCCGTGTTGACCAGTGGGATGCCTCAGGGATCTGTGTTGGGTTCACTGTTGTTTGTCATGTTACCTCAATGATCTGGTGATGGGGTGGAAAAGTTGGATAAGTAAGTATGCAGATGATACTAAGATAGGTGGTATTGTGGATAATTGAAGTAGATTATCAAAAGTCTACAGAGAGATTTGGGGCCATTGGAAAAAGTGGGCTGAAAGATGCAGATGGAGTTTTAATGTGTTAAGTGTGAAGTGCTACATCTCGGCAGTGGACAAATCAAATAGAGACGTAATGGTTAAATGGGTAGGGAATTGAGGAATGTGTGGAACAGAGGGAACTAGGAATAACTGTGCATTGTTCCCTGACGGTGGAATCGCATGTAGATAGGGTGGTAAAGATAGGCCTATGGTTCCGGGTTGTGCTTGCCTTTTAAATCAGAGCATTGAATATAGGAGTAGGGAAAAGAAGTAATGTTAAAAAATTGTACAAGGCATGGTAAGACCAATTCTGGAGTATGGTGTACATTTTGGTTGCCTAGTTATAGGAAGGATGTCAACAAAATAGAGAAGTACAGAGGAGATTTACTAGAATGTTGCCAGGGTTCGAACTATGTTACTGAGAAAGGTTGAAAAGTTAGGTCTTTATTCTTTGGAGCGCAGAAGGGTTAGGGGGGACTTGATTGAGGTCTTTAAAATGATGAAAGGGGTTAGAACAGAGTTGACGTGGATAAGCCTTTTCCATTGAGGGTAGGAAGATTCAAACAATGAGGGCATGACATTGAGAATTAAGGGAAGAATTTAGGGGTAAACGTTGAGGGGAACTTCTTTACTCGGGGTGGTGGCTGTGTTTGGAATGAGCTTCCAGCAGAAGTGGTGGAGGAGGAATCGATGGTTTAACATTTAAAGTAAAGTGGATAGGTATATGGACGTGAAGGGAATTGGAGGGTATGGTCTGAGGCAGGTAGATGGGGACTAGGGTGGAAACAAATGGTCGGCAACGGACTGGAAGGGGGCCGCGCGAGAGGGCCTGTCTCCGTGCTGTAATTGTTATATGCGGTATATGGTTATATGGAGAGAGAGAGGACAGAGAGGGACGACAGAAGAGAGAGACAGAGAGAGAGACACAGAGATGAGAGAGAAGAGATGAGCGGAGAGAGGAGAGAGAGACAGAGAGAGAGGGAGAGAGACAGAGAGAGGAGACAGAGATGAGAGACCAGAGAGACAGAGAGAGAGAGAGGAGGACAGAGGAGAGAATGAGAGGAGAGAGAGGAGGAGAGAGAGAGGCAGAGAGGACAGAGAGAGAGGAGAGAGACAGAGGAAAAGAGAAAGAGAGACAGATAGAGAGAGTAGACAGAGAGACAGAGAGAGAGACAGAGAGAGAGCAGAGAGAGAGAGAGAGAGAATATGGAAGAGAGTGTGTGGGGGGAGATGAGAATAGGGATGAGAGAGAGCTGGGAGAGAGAGATAGGGGAAGAGAGAGATATGGGAGAGAGAGTTAGGAGGAGAGAGGAGAGAGAGAGAGAGAGGAGAGAGAATAGGGGAGGATGAGAGGAGAGAGAAATGAGAGAGAGAGAATTTGGGGGTGTGAGAGAGTTTAGTGAGTTTATTGTCATGTGTCCCTGACAGGACAATGAAAAATTCTTGCTTTGCTTCAGCACAGCAGAACATAGTAGGCATTGACTACAGAACTGATCAGTGTGTCCTATACCATTATATAAATATATTCACACATGAATAAATAAATGATCAGTTCAAACAGATATGGGATATTAATGTGCAGAGTTTTGTCCGTGGCAGGTTTTAATAACCTGATGGTGTGGGGAAAGTAGCTATTGCCTGTACCTGGACGTTGCAGTCTTTCGCTCCTGTAGTTCTACCCAAAGGTTAGTTCGGGAGATGCGGTGTGGCCAGCGGTTGGTGGGGTCCTTGGATTTGATGTGCCAGCCTTTTTGAGGCCAGGCAACTGCGATAGATCCCCTCGATAGAAGGAGGTCAGAGCCGATGATGGACTGGGCATTGGTTTAATACTTTTTTTAGTCTTTTCCCCTCCAGGGGCGCTCAAGTTGCCGAAAACCAAGCCACGATGCAACCGGTCAGCAATCTCTCTATGTTGCTCCTGTAGTAGAAGTTAGAGAGAGTCTCTCCTTGACAGGATCCGACTCTCCGTAATCTTCTCAGGAAGTAGAGGCGTGATGAAGCTTTCTTAATAATTGGCATCAGTGTTTCGGTACCAGGAAAGATCTCACAGATGTGCACCGCCCGAAATTTGAAGCTCTGGACCATTTAACACTCGACCGTTGATATAAACAGGATGTGGGTCCCCATCATTACTCCTTCCAAAGTCCACAATCATTTCCTTGGTTTTGCTGGTTGTTGAGGGCCAGGTTTATTGTGCTGGCACCATATGGACAGGTTTCGCTCGTTTCTCTTCTGTACTGCCGAACTGATCCCCATCATTTGATACGTCCACTACAGTGGTGTCGTCAGCGAAAAAAAAACTTGATGATGGAGTTTCGCACTGTGACCGGCTACGCAGTCATGAGTATAGAGGAGTACAGCAGGGGGCTCAGGCACGCCCAACAATAGGTGGGCCTTGAGGTGTCCGTTGCTGATTGTTTCAAGTCTGAAACATATACCACCAATACGAAACAGACTGTGGTTTCTGGTGAATGAGGAAGTCGAGGATCACAAGTCGGATGAGGGGAGTGTAGGGAGAGTAAAAAAGGGGGGGGGGGAACTGCGAGAGAAAGGTTGATAAGAGATTGTCCAAAAGGGAAGAGAGAGAGAGAGAGAGAGAGATAGGAGAGAAGATAGAGAGAGCGAGAGAGATAAGAGAGAGAGAGAGAGAGAGAGAAAAGAGAGGAGGGAGAAGGGGGAGATATAATTATTATATATATATAGGGAAATCAAGAAGAGAGAAAGAGAGAGAGAGAGAGAGAAAGTAGAGAGAGAGAGAGCGAGATGAGAGATGCGGGGAGATAAGAAATAGGATCATTGGAGATAATACAAAGAGAGGGAGATATATATTATAGGGAGAGAGAGAGAGAGAGAGAGAGAGAGAGAGAGAGAGAGAGAGAGAACATTGAGAGAAAAGAGAGAGAGAGAGAGATATAGAGAGAGATATAGAGAGAGAGATAGAGAGAGAGAGAGAGAGAGAGAGAGGGAGAGGGAGAGAGAGAGAGAGAGAGAGAGAGAGGGAGAGAGAGAGGATATATTGAGGTCCATGTGATAAGATCCTTTCTACGACACATCTGTAGACGTTAGTAAGTCTCTGATCTCCTGAAGACTCCTATAGGAGGACGTGAGCCTCTAAACTAACGTTGTGTTTGTTCCAGGTACGTCAAATCCCAACGCCACACCATCCAGGTGGACTACGTTGCTTACGCTGATGAATTGGCCGATCTCATAGGTGCCAGACCCAACCTCAAGAAACTTGCTCTTCGGGATCCAAAACTGGCCTACCATGTCTTCTTTGGCCCATGTACACCTTACCAATATCGTCTAGCAGGTCCAAGGAGTTGGGGGGGAGCCAGGGCAGCCATCCTGACCACGTGGGATCGTGCTATTCGACCAACCAAGACACGCACTTTGGTGCAGCCTCACAGCGATCTCCCAATCCCTCTGTTCTTCATCTTGCTGGCCTTCCTGTTGGCTATTTGTGCAATCTTGCACTTCTTCTAGACAATCGGCCTTGAGCTTAGTTTAGTTTGGAGATACAGCGCGGAAACTGGCCATTCAGCCCCCACCGAATCAATAGACAATAGGTGCAGGAGGAGGCCATTCAGTCCTTCGAGCCAGCACCGCCAGTCACTGTGATCATGGCTGATCATCCATAATCAGTTCCCCGTTCCTGCCTTCTCCCCATATCCCCTGACTCCGCTATCTTTAAGAGCCCGATCTAGCTCTCTCTTGAAAGCATCCAGAGAACCGGCCTCCACCGCCCTCTGAGGCAGAGAATTCCACAGACTCACAACTCTCTGTGTGAAAATGTGTTTCCTCATCTCCGTTCTAAATGGCTTATCCCTTATTCTTAAACTGTGGCCCCTGGTTCTGGACTCCCCCAACATCGGAAACATATTCCCTGCCTCTAGCGTGTCCAAACCCTTAACAATCTTATATGTTTCAATGAGAATCCCTCTCATCCTTCTAAACTCCAGAGTGTACAAGCCCAGCCACTCCATTCTCTCAGCATATGACAGTCCCGCCATCCCGGGAATTAACCTGGTGAACCCACACTGCACTCCCTCAATAGCAAGAATGTCCTTCCTCAAATTTGGAGGCCAAAACTGCACACAATACTCCAGGTGTGGTCTCACTAGGGCCCTGTACAACTGCAGAAGGACCTCTTTGCTCCCATACTCAACTCCTCTTGTTATAAAGGCCAACATGCCATTGGCTTTCTTCACTGCCTGCTGTACCTGCATGCTTACTTTCATAGACTGATGAACAAGGACCCCCCAGATCCCGTTGTACTTCCCCTTTTCCCACTTTGACGCCATTTAGATAGTAATCTGCCTTCCTGTTTTTGTCCCCAATGAGGACACATTGGGGACAAA
Source organism: Okamejei kenojei (assembly GCA_035221665.1). Lineage (NCBI taxonomy): Eukaryota > Metazoa > Chordata > Chondrichthyes > Rajiformes > Rajidae > Okamejei > Okamejei kenojei. The sequence continues at coordinate 78,195 of JAVHYY010000427.1, read as the reverse complement.
ATTTATCCACATTAAACTTCATCTGCCATGCATCTGCCCACTCCCCCAACCTGTCCAAGTCACCCTGCATCCTCATAGCATCCTCCTCACAGTTCACACTGCCACCCAGCTTTGTGTCATCTGCAAATTTGCTATTGTTACTTTGAATCCCTTCATCCAAATCATTGATGTATATTGTAAATAGCTGTGGTCCCAGCACCGAGCCTTGCGGTACCCCACTAGTCACTGCCTGCCATTCTGAAAGGGACCCGTTAATCCCTACTCTTTGTTTCCTGTCTGCCAACCACTTCTCTATCCATGTCAGCACTCTACCCCCAATACCTTGTGCCCTAATTTTGCCCACTAATCTCCTATGTGGGACTTTATCAAATGCTTTCTGAAAGTCCAGGTTCACTACATCCACTGGCTCTCCCTTGTCCATTTTCCTAGTTACATCCTCAAAAAATTCCAGAAGATTAGTCAAGCATGATTTCCCCTTTGTAAATCCATGCTGACTCGGACCGATCCTGTTACTGCTATCCAAAGTGTGGCTATTTCATCTTTTATAATTGACTCCAGCATCTTCCCCGCCACCGATGTCAGGCTAACTGGTCTATAATTCCCTGTTTTCGCTTTCACACCTTTCTTAAAATGTGGGGTGGGATAACATTAGCTACCCTCCAATCCACAGGAACTGATCCTGAGTCTAGAGAACATTGGAAAATGATCACCAATGCATCCACGATTTCTAGAGCCACTTCCTTAAGTGCCCTGGGATGCAGACCATCAGGCCCTGGGGATTTATCAGCCTTCAGTCCCATCAGTCTATCCAACACCATTTCCTGCCTAATGTGGATTTCCTTCAGTTCCTCTGTCACCCCAGATCCTCTGGCCACTGCTATATCAGGAAGATTGTTTGTGTCCTCCTTAGTGATGACAGAGTCCGTGCCGACCAGCGATCGCCCGTTCACACACTAGTTTCTTCAAGTTCCTATCTGAAACGTTTCGAAAGGCCACGATCATATTTGCCTCCACCACCACCCAAGTGAATTAAGGGTCCCTTCTCCAGAAATGCTGCCTGACCCGCTGACTTACTCCAGCACTAAGTGTCTTTTTTAATCATTTAAACATTTTGTTCTATATTCATCTTGTGCCTTACGTCAAAAATATATCTGGTCTCATTGAAGATGTTTCCATATATCTCCTAATAAAAATAATAATCATCAAGCAATGTGTCTCATTATTTATTGACTATCAGTCCAAATGACAAGTAATAACATTTCCAATGCGTTTGTTCATCAGATTAAGATTTTAGAGATACAGCGCGGAAACAGGCCCTTCCCCACAGAGTCCGTGCAGACCAGCGATCCCCGCACACTAACAATATTGGTCTCCTAATCTGAGGAAAGACATTCTTGCCATAGAGCGAGAACAGAGAAGGTTCACCAGACTGATTCCTGGGATGGCAGGACTTTCATATGAAGAAAGACTTGGCTTGTACTCGCTAGAATTTAGCAGACTGAGGGGGGATCTCACAGAAACGTACACAATTCTTAAGCGGTTGGACAGGCTAGATGCAGGATGATTGTTCCCGATGTTGGGGAGGTCCAGAACAAGGGGTCACAGTTTAAGGATAAGGGGGAATCCCTTTAGGACCGAGATGAGGAAAACATTTTTCACACAGAGAGTGGTGAGTCTGTGGAATTCTCTGCCACAGAAGGTAGTTGAGGCCAGTTCTTTGGCCATATTTAAGAGGGAGTTAGATGTGGCCCTTGTGGCTAAAGGGATCAGGGGGTATGGAGAGAAGGCAGGTACGGGATACTGAGTTGGATGATCAGCCATGATCATATTGAATGGCGGTGCAGGCTCGAAGGGCCGAATGGCCTCCTCCTGAACCTATTGTCTATATTTCTATGTTTCTATGTAACAACATGACATACAGTGACACGAACGATCCCAGGAATGAGTGGGTTAAAGTACAATGAGCGTTTATCGGCATTGGAGTTTAGCAGAACGAGGAGGGGGGGGACCACATTGAAACAGTGAAAGGCCCGGATAGTGTGTGGATGTGGAGAGGATGTTTCCACTAGTGGGAGAGTCTAGGACCAGAGGGCACAGCCTCAGAATTAAAGGATGTTCCTTTAGGAAGGAGATGAGGAGGAATTTCTTTAGCCAGAGGGTGGTGAATCTGTGGGATTAGTTGTGGAGGCCACAAGTCAGTGGATATATTTAAGGCAGAGATAGATAGATTGTTGATTAGCTCAGGTTTGCAGTTTACAATTCACAGATTAGTTTACTGTCCCGTGTTGCGAGGTACAGTGAAAAGCTTTCTTGTTCCGTGTTGTCCAGTCAGCGGGAAGACAGGATATGGTTACAATTGAGGCGTCCACAGTATACAGACACAGGATAAAGGGAATTAGTGCAAGGTGAAGCCCGATTAAAGTGATGGAGGCGATGGATGGCAGGAAGGTTGGTTTGTGTGCATGACGTTCTGGGCTGCAACTGTCCACAACTCTCTGGATGGAGATAGAGGTGAAGGATGCAGGAAGTTGGTTTTGTGTGTGTGATGGTCTGGGCTGCAACTGTCCACAACTCTCTGCGATTTCTTGCCGGTCGTGGATGCAGCTTTTCCCAATCCGTGCTGTGATGCATGCCGATAAAATGCTCATAAGTTCTCAGAGCAGAATTAGGCATTTCGGCCCCTCGAGTCCACTCCACCTTTCAATCGTGTCTGATCTATCACTATCCTCTCAGCCCCATTCTCCAGCCTTCTCCCCATAACCCTTGACTCCATCCACACCTCACGCTGCCTCGACAAGGCCAGCAGCATCATCACGGACCAGTCTCAACCCCTCTTCTCCCCTCTCCCATGGGGCAAGAGGTACAGAAGTGTGAAAACGAACGCACACACACCTCCAGATTCAGGGACAGTTTTTCCCGGCTGTTATCAGGCAACTGAACCGTCCTCTCACCAACTAGAGAGCGGTCCTGACCTCCCATCTACCTCATTGGAGACCCTTGGACTATCCTTGATCGAAATTTGCTGGCTTCACCTTGCACTAAACGTTATTCCCTTTATTCTGTTCCCGTTATCATCGTGTTGCAGGAAAGATGTCGTCGAGCTTGGAAAGGGCGCGGAGGAGATTTACGAGGATGTTGCCGGGACTCGAGGGGCCTGAGCTACAGGGAGAGGTTGGGGCAGGGCTGGGACTCTATTCCTTGGAGCGCAGGAGGATGAGGGGTGATCTTATAGAGGTGTACAAAATCACCAGAGGAATAGATCGGGTAGACGCACAGAGTCTCTTGCCCAGAATAGGTGAATCGAGGACCAGAGGACATGGGTTTAGGGTGAGAGAGGGAAAAGATTGAGAGGGAGACAGAGAGAGACAGAGACAGAGACAGAGACAGAAACAGACCAACAGAGAGAGATATGAGAGAAAAGGAGAGAGGTGGAGAGAGAGAGAGAGAGAGAGAGAGAGAGAGAGAGAGAGAGAGAGAGAGAGAGAGAGAGGAGAGAGATGACTAGTGTAGATGGAGCATGTGGGCCAGTGTGGGCAAGTTGGGCTGAAAGGCCTGTTTCCATACTGTGTCACTCTATGACTAGTGTAGATGGGGCATGTGGGCCAGTATGGGCAAGTTGGGCTGAAGGAAGGGCCTGTTTCCGCACTGTATCTACGTATCTCAACGCCGTTGACGGCTGGATTGTAATCATGTTAAAATTGTACAAGGCATTGGTAAGACCAATTCTGGAGTATGGTGTACAATTTTGGTCGCCTAGTTATAGGAAGGATGTCAACAAAATAGAGAGAGTACAGAGGAGATTTACTAGAATGTTGCCAGGGTTCCAGCAACTATGTTACAGAGAAAGGTTGAACAAGTTAGGTCTTTATTCTTTGGAGCGCAGAAGGTTAAGGCGGGACTTGATTGAGGTCTTTAAAATGATGAAAGGGATAGACAGAGTTGACGTGGATACGTTTTTCCCATTGAGGGTAGGGAAGTTTCAAACAAGAGGGCATGACATGAGAATAAGGGTCAGAGGTTTCGGGTTGGTGGGGGGGGGGAACGTGAGGGAACTTCTTTACTCAGTGGGTGGTGGCTGTGTGGAATCAGCTTCCAGCAGAAGTGGTGGAGGCAGGATCAATTTTAACATTTAAGAGTAAAGTGGATAGGTATATGGACGTGAAGGGAATGGAGGGGTATGGTCTGAGTGCAGGTAGATGGGACTAGGGGAAAACAAATGGTCGGCACGGACTGGAAGGGCCGAGAGGGCCTGTTTCCGTGCTGTAATTGTTATATGGTTATATGGTTATATGGTTATATGTCCAGTCTTCCCGCTGACTGGAGAGCAGGCAACAAGAAACCTTTACACTATACCTCGGTACACGGGACAATGCATTCAACTGAAACCTCAGGACATGTAAAACAGAATAATGGTCACCAACTAAAATTGTAAGAATTATATTGAAGAGAATATCCGTTGATTAATGTGCGCGATCATCATCGATAGCCTCGATGTGTGTCATGTCATCCAATAGGCGTTCTCTAACGTAGATCCGGTATTCTGTAAAATCAAAGAAAAAAAATACAACCATGTCATACAGAGATATAGCCTGGAAAAAGAACCTTTGGCCCAACTCACCCACACCGGCCAACATGCCCCATCTACACTAGTCCCACCCCGACCAACATGCCCCATCTACACTAGTCCCACCAACCAACATGCCCCATCTACACTAGTTGCCACCCCGACCAACATTCCCCATCTACACTATCCACCCCGACCAACACGCCCTGATCTACACGAGTCCCACCCCGACCAACATGCCCCGTCTACTACTAGTCCACCACCCCGACCAACATGCCCCATCTACACTAGTCCCACCCGACCACATGCCCCATCTACACTAGTCCCACCCCGACCACATGCCCCATCCTACACTATCCCACCACGACCAACATGCCCCATCTACCACCTAGTCCCACCCCGACCAACATGCCCCATCTACACTAGCCCACCCCGACCAATCTGCCCCATCTACACTATCCCACCCGACCAACATGCCCCGTCTACAATAGTTCCCACCCCGACCACATGCCCCATCTACACAGTCCCACCCGACCAACATGCCCCATCTACATTTGTCCCACCCAGGCCAACATGCCCCATCTACACTAGTCCCTTAATAAAACCTTAATAACCTACACTAGTTGATTTATTAAGGTTTATTTAAATAGGGACAGATACAAAAAGATAGATACACTTCACAAAGTCATCTGATGTATGCATCATAGTGTTTTTAGCCAAAGCTAATTCGCAACACTTAAAATTTTTTTTTTTTATTTTTTTTTTTTTTTTTTTTTTCCCTAGTAGGGCTTTGGTTAAAATTGATAATACAGATTAACATTATTAAAAATAGGAAAATGGAAATGGAAATGAGATAAAAAAGTGGAAAAGAGAAAAAGACATGGAGAGAGAGCACAGTGTAAAAACTAAATATGAGAACAAGATTATTGCTGAATTAGCCACAATTTTGTGTTTCGTTTGAATGTGTTTATCACTTTTATGAGACATATGTCGGGATATATTTCAAGTGGTCTGGCAGTGAGTCCCTTTTACTGAAGGGACAATTTTGTCCCTTTTACTGACAAGGCAGTTTGAGTGGTGCTGACAAACGCTCATCATATGTTAACCCATTCATTCCAGGAATGGTTCTTTGTAGCCTCCTCTGGACCTTCTCCAGAGCCAGCAGCCCCGCGGTGAAGTATGAGGAGCTGTGCAGACTCAATCTCTCACCTCGTTTAATCCCAGATGATTGCGATCTTCTGCAGTAAAGTACGGAGACGACAAGAACCAAGATCGCTATCAAAACAGCCAAGAACCAGCCCATGATGGATTTGACATTGGAAGAGCCTGATAAAACAACAACAAGTTTTTAAGAGAAACATGGACAATAGACAACAGGTGCAGGAGTAGGCCATTTGGCCCATCGAGCCAGTACCGCCATTCATAAAGCAGAGTAGCTATGGAAACTATTGTGATTCAATAGTGGCAGGAAGTAACTGACACTTTTGAAAAAATATAAAGTGGAAAGTCTCAGGTCCTGACAGGATATCCCTCTAGGACATTGAGGGAAGTTAGTGTAAAATAGCAGGGGAGCTATGACAGAAATATTTCAAATGTCATTAGAAATGGCTATAGTGCCGGAGGATTGGCGTTACTGCGCATGTTGTTCCATTGTTTAAAAAGGGTTCAAGAGAATAAACCTAGCAATTATAGACCTGTTAGTTTGACGTCAGTGGTGGGCAAATTAATGGAAAGGATACTTGATAGAGATTAATATATATAAGCATCTGGATAAACAGGGTTCTGAACAGGAACAGTCGACATGGATTTGTGCCTGGAAGGTCATGTTTGACAAACCTTCTTTGCATTTTTTGAAGCGGTAAAACTAGGAAATGATGAGGTAAGCAGTGGCCGTTGGTATTTGATGATTTCAGTAAGGCCTTTGACTGGTTCACCATGGAAGGTGGTTAAGATGGTTCAATCTTTGGGAGTTAATGGCGGAGTGAAGAATGGATTCAACAGTGTGATGGGAGATGTCTGAGAGTAATGGTGGATGGCTGTTTGTCAGGTTGTAAGCCGGTGACCAGTGGGGTGCCTCAGGGATCTGTGTTGGGTCCATGTTGTTTGTCTATGTACATCATTGATCTGGATGATGGGTGGTAAATTGAGATAAGCAAGTATGCAGATGATACTTAGATAGGGTGGTGTTGTGGATATGAGAGTTATTAATCTGTAAAATTGGCTGTGTGGAAATGGAGCTTCCAGCAGTAGTGGTGGAGGCAGGATCGATTTTACATTTAAGTGTAAGTGGATAGGTATATGGATGTGAGGGATATGGTGGGGTATGGTCTGAGTTGCAGGTAGATGGAATAGGGGAAAAATAAATTTGGTCGGCAGGCTGGAAGGGCCGAGAGGGCCTGTTTCCGTGCTGTAATTGTTATATATGTTATAATGTGATCATGGCTGATCATCCACAATCAGTGGAGGAAGATTTGCAACCTTCACGTGGTGCCGCCTGTTTCGATAATGCATCAAACTCGAGTGCACAAAACAGAAAATCGAGGGTACACAAAATGCTGGAGAAACTCAGCGGGTGCAGCAGCATCTATGGAGCGAAGGCAACGTTTCGGGCCGAAACCCTTCTTCAGACTGATGGGTGGTGGGGGGGGGGGGGGGGAGAAGAAAGGAAAAGGGAGGGGGTTGGAGGAGGGAGCCCGAGGGCTGAGGGAGAGGTGGGAAAGGGGAGGAGACAGCAAGGTTAAAAGAATTGAGAGATTCGATGTTTATGCCACTAGGGGTGCAGGCTGCCCAGGGCGGGAATTGAGTGCTGTTCCTCAATAGCGGTGTTGCTTCACTCTGGCCGTGGAGGAGGCGAGGGACCGAGAGGACGGATACGGAATGGAGGTGGAGATGAGTGCTGAGCCACCGGAGGTCGGGTTTTTTTTTTTTTGGGGTTATTGCAGACGAGCGAGGTGTTCGGCGAAGCGTCGCCATCCTACGCTTGGTCTCACGTTTATGATCATCTGGCATCTTAGAGCAGCGGAAGCTGTAGATGAGTTGGAGGACGGTGCAAGTGAACGATGTAGAGGGGAGGAACGTTGTTGTAGAAAGTTTGTCAGAAAGTTGTCTGAGAGTCAGAATGTTGTAGAACACTTGCTACAGCTTTAGACGTGACGCCACTAACAGTTCTTGCTTCTCCCATATGCCGATCCTGCATTCGTTAGCCCAAAATTAAATTAACTTCTTTGTTAATACATTCAGTGAATTGGCCTCACGTTCTGAGGCAGAGAATCCCAAGATTCACAACTCTCTTGGTTGGAAAAGTTTTTCATTCGTCAAATGGGAAGATTCCAAAATTGGGTTGGACAATGTTTATCTCATCTGAGTCCTAAAACGGCTACCTTATTCTTAAATGTGGACTGTTTGAATCCCAAATCGGGATCATATTCCCTGCATCTAGCCAGTCTCATCACTCTTATCTTCTAAATTGCAGGAATACAAGACGTCACTCCAATCTTTCATCATATTCAGTTAAGTGTCAAGGGCATCAATAATACGTTGCCAAGAAAGCACGGTAAAGTGCCTCATACTATCGACCAGAGGATTAACGCTCTCGTGGGTGATGATGTGCTAGAGAGGTGTATCATGGGAAGCCTACTAACATCCGACAAAAACTGGACCTCTGCAGTTGCTTACGCGAAGCGATCAAAGAGGAGACTCTCGCGGGCTCTCACACGCTTGGGGACCATTGGACAACAAAAACTCTATGTCGGCTGATATCAATGCCAACGCTCGGCATTTAAATACAATATCCCTCAGCTTTGAGTTACCAACACTGCAGAACTGTGTCCTCTGCGCTCCTCTGCATTGGATCCCGCTTCTCATTCAGACCACAGTTCTGTTCGTAATGGTGGAAATGTGTCAGGACTCGATAACAATCATACGGGGCACACCATTTGCTTTGTACCGCCCTTGATACTCAATCTATACACATTACTGGTTTTTGATTCACTAGAGCAACCTCCATCCCAGCAAGTTCGCTGACACACCACGTAGTGGGATGTATCACTGCGATGGGATGAGTCCGGAGTACAGAAGAGAGATCGAGCGACTGGCACCATATGGTGCCAGCACAATAACCTGGCCCCTCAACACCAGCAAAACCAAGGAACTGACTGTGGAACTTGGAGGGAGTAGATGGTGACCCACAGTCCCAGTTTAAACAACGGGTCCGATGGTTGAAAGTGTCAGAAGCTTCAAATTCCTGAGCCACTGCACATCTCGAAGATCTTTTCCTGTCCGAGAACACAGATGCAATTATTAAGAAAGCTCACAGTGCCCTGCATCCTGAGCAAAGATACGGAGAGTCCGGTGCCTGTCAAGGAGACTCTCTCTAACTTCTACTACAGGTGCACAGTAGAGAGCTTGCTGATCGGTTGCATCGTGCTTGGTTCGGGCAACTTGAGTGGCCCTGGAGAGGAAAAGAACTACTAAAAGTATAAACACTGCCAGTCCATCGACGCTCTAGACCCTTCCTTCCATCGAGTATCTACCACAGTCGCTGCCTCAAAAAGGCCGGCAGCATCATGAAGACCCCACACCACCCGGCCACACACCTCATCTCCCTGCTACCTTCAGTATAAGGTACAGGGGACTGGGGGGGGGGGGAAGACTGCACGACACAGGTTCTAGCAATAGCTACTTCAACCACAGCCATCAGGCTATTTAAACCTGGCTCGGATAAAACTCTGAACATTAAATAGCACATTACTGTTTTGAACCTGATCAGTTTAATTTTATTCACGTGGTATATATGTATATAATGGTATATGGACACACTGATCGTACGGTAGTCAATGCCTACTATGTACTGTTTTGCTGAAAGCAAAGCAAGAATGTCATGGTCCTATCAGGAACACAATGACAATAAACTCACTTGGGCAACTTGAGCTTTGAACCACCGCCATCCGGGGAATTTAACCTTTGAACCTAGCGCTGGCTCTCCTCAATAGCAAGAACTTCCTTCCTCAAATTAGAACCAAAACTGCACACAATCTCCAGGGTGTGGGTCTCCACCTGGCCCTGTACAACTGCAGAATGAACCTCTTTTTGCTCCTATACCAATCGTCAGATAACTGGAAAGAGGAAGATGTGAGAGAGGTTAAAGTAAAACAGGGCTACTTGAAGGTTACACAAAAGAGCTGGAGAAACTCACGGGTGCAGCAGCATCTAGGATGAAGTGGATAGGCGTACGTTCGGGTCGAACCCTTCTTCAACTGAAGAAGGGTCTCCGACCCGAAACAGTCCGCCTATCGCAGTCCTGAAGCAAGGTCTCGACCCAAAACGGCGCTATCTCCTTCGATCCATAGATGCTGCTGCACCCGCTGAGTTTTTCTCCAGCATTTTGTGTAACCCGCGATCTCCAGCATCTGCAGTTTCATCTTCAGGAGGTATCACAAGTGCTACTTGAAGTTCCTTTCTATTCGCTCCCTATTCTTTCTCTCTCCCTTTCTTTCTCTCTCTCTCTCTCTCTCTATCTCATCTCCGTCCCTCTCTCACCCTCCTCTCTCTCGCTCCCTCTCATCGTCTCTCTCTCTCGCTCTCTCTCCCTCTCTCTCCATCCCCTCCCCCTCTCCCACTCACCTCCTCTCTACATCTTTCTTTTCACTCGTTCTCCTCTATCTCTCTATCTTTCTCTTTTCATCTTCCCCCCCCCTCTCTCTCTGTTCCTCTCTCTTCCCTCTCTTTCTGTCTCTCTCTCTCTCTCTGTTCCTCTCTCTCCCTCTCTCTCTCTCTCTGTCTCTCCTCTGTCTCCCTCTCTCTCTCTCTGTTCCCCTCTCTCCCTCTCTCCTCCTCTCTCTGTCTCTCTCTGTACTCTTTCTGTCTTTCTCCCTCTCCTCTCTCTCTCTCTCTATCTCTCTCTATCTCTCTCTCTCTGTTCCTCTCTCTCCCTCTCTCTCACTTTCCCTTTCTCTCTCTCTCTTCTCTCTCTCTTCTGTCTCCCGTCTCTCTCTCTCACTCTTCTGTCTCTTCTCCCTCCCCCCTCTCTCTCTCTCTCTCTCACCCGTCTCTCACTCATCCTCCTCTTCTCCTCTCTCTCTCTCTCCTCTCTCTCTCTCTCTTTTTCCTCTCCCTCTGCCTCCCTCTCCCTTCTTTCCCCTGTTGTCTCTTTCTTCCAAATTGATGAAACAAAATTGTGTTGATTTGGGAGATAGTGAAGATGTTATTGAAAGTTGCAGCAGGATTTTTGGATCGATTGTGGCCAGATGGGTGGAGATTTATGGAATTTATTAAAGAGGTTTTGCATTTTGGGACGTCGAACAAGGACAGGACCTACACAATAAAGGGGAGACCTCGGCATTCATCAGTCAGAGTATTGGGTCTAGAAGTTGGGAGGTCACGTTGCAGCTGTACCAAGACATGGTGAGGCTGCAATAGGAGTATTGTGTTCATTACTGGCACCGGTTACAGGAAAATATTTCGTCGAGCTTGGAGAAGGTCGCGGTTGAAGATTAAACGAGGAATGATGCCGGACTGCGAGGGGTCTGAGGCTAACAGGGAGAGGTTGGGGCAGGGCTATTCCTTGGAGCGCAGGAGGATGAGGGGTGATCTTATAGAGGAGTGCAAAATCACCAGAGGAATAGATTGGTTATATGCACAGAGTCTCCTTGTCCAGAGTAGGGAATCGAGGACCAGAGACATGGATTAAGATGAAGGGGAAAAGACTATGTTCAATCTGAGGGCAACTTTTCCACAAGGTGTATGGAAAGAGCTGCCGGAGGAGGTAGTTGAGGCTGGGACTATCACAACACTTGGACAGGTACATGGATAGGACAGGTGTGCGGGATATGGGTCAAATGCAGCCGGTGGGACTAGTGTAGATGGGGCATGTGGGCCGGTATGGACAAGGTGGGCTGAAGGGCCTGTTTCCACACTGTACCACTCTGTGACTAGTGTAGATGGGACATGTTGGCCTGTGTGGGCAAGTTGGGCTGAAGGAAGGGCCTGTTTCCACACTGTACCACTCTGTGACTAGTGTAGATGGGACATGTGGGCCGGTGTGGGCAAGGTGGGCTGAAGGGCCTGTTTCCGCGCTGTATCTCTCTGTAACTTGTTCACTTACCTGAAGTTGCTACCTGGACATATTGAGTGTAGGAAGATTTCAGGGACCTTCCATTAACTTGCACTTGGTACAAACAGGCGTAGTGATTTTCTCCGGCGCTTCCGGTCGTGTTCAAGTGAAACGTCGAGGAACAATTTGACATTTGGACGCTCAGAATTTGCTTGGTGCCATTTGACCGAAGTTGAAATATGTTCATCGTGGAATTTCTTCCTCCCCCATCTGTCCACAAGAGCAGTTCACAACCTGCAGCCCCCATCGACTGTGACAAGTCTAATTTTTTGGCATCGGAAGTGGAAGTCTGCAGGATGAATAATAACATTACAAGATTCGTTATTACTACAGCACGGAAACCGGCCCTTTCAGCCCAACTTGCCCCACACTATCGCCACAGCCCCATCTACAACCTAGTCCCACCCCGACCAACATGCCCCGTCTACACTAGTCCCACCCCGACCACATGCCCCGTCTACACTAGTCCCACCCCGACCAACATGCCCCATCTACACAGTCCCAACCCCGACCAACATGCCCCGACTACACTAGTCCCACCCCGACCAACATGCCCCATCTAGCTAACTAGTCCCAACCCCGAACCAAACATGCCCATCTACACTAGTCCCACCCCGACCAACATTGTCCCCCTACCCCGATCTACACTAGTCCCAACTGCCTGCGTTTTGGCCATATCCCTCCAAACTTGTCGTATCCACCTTGTACCAGTCCAGGTGTTGTGATAGTCCCTGCCTGAACTTTCCACCTCCGGTAGTTTTGTTCCATCACCCCAGCTCAGTGTGGAAAAGTTGCCCCCTCAGATTCCCTTTAAAAACCCCCCCCCCCGCCCGCCCACCCCACCCCCCACCACCCTCTCACACCCTTAAACGCATGGTCCTCTGAAATCCTCGAATACCCTACACTGGCAAGGGACTCTGTGCGTCTGTCTACCCGATCTATTCCTCTGGTGATTTTGAAAGATTCATAGACTACAGCACGGAAACCGGCCCTTCAGCCCAACTTGCCCACACTCGCCAACATGCCCCATCCACACTAGTCCCCACTCCAACCACATGCCCCGTCTACACTAGTCCCACCCCTCACCAACATGCCCCATCTACAACAAGTCCCACCCGGAACCCCATGCCCGCCTACCCTAGTCCCCCACCCCGACCAACATGCCCCATCTACACTAGTCCCACTCCGACCAACATGCCCCGTCTACACTAGTCCCACCCCGACCAACATGCCCCATCTACACTAGTCCCACCCTTACGCCGACCAACATGCCCCATCTACACTAGTCCCACCCACCAACATTCCCCGTCTTTACACTAGTCCCACCCCCACCCCGACCAACATGCCCCATCAACACTAGTCCCCCACCCCGCCCTAACATGCCCCATCTACACTAGTCCCCACCCCGCCCAACATGCCCCCATCTACAACTAGTCCCCACCCCGACCACAAACATGCCCCAATCTGCACTAGTCCCACTCCGACCAACATGCCCCATCTACACTAGTCCCACCCCCGACCCAACATGCCCCCGTCTACACTAGTCCCACCCCAACCAACATTCCCATCTACACTAGTCCCCACCCCGACCAACATGCCCATCTACACTATCCCACCCCGACCAACATGCCCCCATCTACACTAGTCCCACCCCCGACCAACAATGTCCTATATAACCCCTCTACTCCTACAACAAGTCCCCAACTGCCTGCGTTTAGGGCCATATCCCTCCAAACTTGTCGTAACCATGTACCAGTCCAGTGTTGTGATAGTTCCTGCCTAACTTCCACCTCCCGGTTAGTTTTTCCATACACCCATCTCTGTGGGAAAAGTTCCCCTCAGATTCCCCTTTAAACCACCCCCCCCCCCCCGCCCTGCTCTCACCTTAAACCATGTCCTCTAATCCTCGAATCCCCTACTCTGGGCAAGGGACCCTCTGTGCGTCGTCCTACCCATCTATATCCTCTGGTGAATTTTGCACACCTCCTGTGCTCCCATGGAATATCCCACCCCTGCCCCAACCTCTCCCTGTAGCTTCAGAGCCTCTCGAGTCCCGGCAACATCCTCGTAAATCTTCATCCCGCGCCCTTTCCCAAGCTCGACGAGACATCTTTCCCCTGTAACACACGTGGTGCCCAAACTTAACACAATACTCTAAATCGGCCTCACGACTTCTTGTACAACTGCAACGTTGACCTCCCAGACGTCTGACCCAATACTCTGATGAAGGCCAAAGTGCAACAGCTTGTTGACCACGTTTATCAACCTGTGACCGACCTTCAAGGAACCATGCACCTGTACTCTCCTAGATCCCTCTGCTCTACAACACTACCCTAAGGCGTACCATTTACTGTGACGTCCTGCCCTTGTTTCGACCTCCCGAGTAAGGTCTCACACAGGCACTAGAGTGAGACCACACCTGGAGTATTGTGTGCAGTTGTGTCTCCAAAATTGCGAAGGACATTCTTGCTATTGAGGGGCGCCCAGCGTTGGTCACCTCAGGTTAATTCCCTGGAACGCAGACTGTATATGCTGATGAATGGAGCGGCTGGGCTTGTACCTCTGGAGTTTGGAAGGTTGAGGGGAGGGGAACTCATTGAAACAGATAAGATTGTTAATGGTTGAACACGCTAAGGCAGGGAACATGTTCCTGTTTTGGGGGAGTCCAGAACCAGGGGCCACAGTTTCAGAATAAGGGAAAGCCATTTGAACGGAGATGAGGAAACATGGAAACATTGAAACATAGACAATAGGTGCAGGTGGATGCCATTCGGCCCTTCGAGCCTGCACCGCCATTCAATAGAACACGGCTGATCACTCCAACTCAGTATCCTGTACCTGCTTCTCCTCCATACCCCCCCTGATCCATTTTGCCACAAGGGCCACATCTAACTCCCTCTTAAATATAGCCAATGAACTGGCCTCAACTACCTTCTGTGGCAGAGACTTCCACAGACTCACCACTCTCTGTTTAAAGAATGTTTTCCTCATCTCGTTCCTAAGGGAATTCCCCCTTAATCCTTAGAACTGAGATCCCGCCTTGTTCCTGTACCGTCCCCAACATACGGAACAACCTTCCTGCATCTAGCCTGTCCAACCCCTTAAGAATATTGTAAGTTTTCACTTTTTTTTTTTTTTCTTTTTCACTTTTTCACATCTAGGGAATCTAGGGAATTCTCTGCCTCAGAGGCTGGTTCTCAAGAGAGACTTTCAAGAGAGAGTTAGGTAGAGCTCTTGACTGGTGGTGCTCTCTTGAAGGGCAGAATGGCCTACTCCTGCACCTATTGTCTATTGACTTGCAATTCTGCAGTGTTACCTGTTACTGCAATGAGGACAGGTGAACTCATCGAAGAGTTGACGGAAGTTCCAGAGACTTGGTTATGAAACACACAGCTATAATTTCCGACGTCTTGTGCACTGACATTGCTGATTTCATATACAGCCCATTGAACTCCAAGATCGAGTATTCTGTGTCCAAGATACGACAGGTCTTTGTAGAAATCGATCCTGTGGCTGGCGTTGCGGCCTCCAAGGCTACAGTTAATTTTTAACCATCTCCCCCCAAAGAAAATTTCATTCACGAAAATCCCGTAATCTGGGACTAATCTTATGGTGGGTTTTATACCTGCAGAGAAATAGACCGTTTAGCTTGGTCTGGTTTGGCGATACAGCGCGAAAAACAGGCCCTTCCCCACCGAGTCCGTGCCCACCAGCGGTCACCCGTTCACACTACAAGCTACACACTGCACACACACACAATGACATTCTTGCCATATGAGGGGGTATCAGAGAAGGTTCACCAGACCTGGATTTCCTGGGATGGCAGACTTTCATATGTAGTAAGTATTTGGATAGAATCGGCTTGTACTCGCTAGAGTTTAGAAACTGATGGGGATCTTAATAGAAACTTATAAAATTCTTAAGGGGTTTGGACAGGCTAATGCAGGAAGATTGTTCCCGATGTAGGGGATATCCAGAACATGGGTCACAGTCCCTAAGGGATAAGGGGGAATTCCGTTAGGACCGAGGATGAGGAAAAACCTTTTTCACACAGAGGAGTGGTGGAGTCCTGTGGATTTCTCAGCCCAGAAGGTATTGAGGCCCGTTTCAAATGGTTATATATAAAAGAGGAGGAGTTAGATGTGGCCCTTGTGAGGCTAAAGGTATAGGGGGTAATGGAGAGAAAAGGCATTACAGGATAACTGAGTGGATGATCACCCATTCGTCATTTGAATTGCGGTGCAGGCTCGAAGGGCATAAGGCCACTCTGCACCCATCCGTCTTTGTTTCTATGAAATTCTGTGTACGAAGGGGTAGAGTGAGAGATGTAGGGGAGAGAGGGGAATGTAGGGGAATAGAGGGGAGGTATAATAGAGGAAAGGAGGGAGGGAGGGGAGAGAAGGAATTGGGAATGGAGAGATGATGAGAGAGGGAGGGGGAGAGGGAGGGGAGTGAGAAGGGGAGAGAGAGAGGAGGAGAGAGGGGGCAAGAAAGGGGGAAAGAAGAGCGGGGAGGGGGAGGGATAGAGGTGGTGGGGTGGAGAGAGTTGTTGGGGAGTAGGAAGAGTGAGAGATGGGGGGAGAGGCGGGAGGGGGAGAAGAAGGGAGTACTGAAGAGATAGAGGGGGAAGAGGAAGGGAGAGAGTGAAGAAGGTAGGTGACATAAAGAGAGAGGATAGGAGAGGGGAAACCTTAGAAACATAGAAACATAGAAAATAGGTGCAGAGGATCAATCGGCCCCTTCGAGCCAGCACGCGCCATTCAGTATGATCATGGCTGATCAGCCAACTCAGTACCCGTACCTGCCATCTCTCCATACCCCCTGATCCCTTTAGAGCCACAAGGCCACTTCTAACTCCCTCCTTAAATATAGCCAATTGAACTGGCCACATAACCCTCTGTGCAGAGAATTCCACAGACCATCACCCACTCTCTGTGTGAAAAATGTATTCCTCGTCTCGGTCCTAAAGGAATTCCCCCTTATCCTGTAGACAGTGACCCTTGTTCTGGACCTTCCCCAAGCATCGTGAACAATTTCCTGCATCTAGCCCTTTCCAACCCCTTAAAAGAAATTTTGTAAGTTTTCTATAAGATCCCCCCTCTAAACTTCTAAAATTATAGTCTGTACAAACCGAGTCAATCCAGTCTTTCTTCATATGGAAGTCCTGACATCCCAGGAATCAGTCTGATGAACCTTCTCTATTCTCCCTCTATGGCAAGAACGTCTTTTCTCAGATTTGAGACCAAACTGACGCAATACTCCAGGTAGGTCCCCTCACCAAAAACCCTTTACAACTGCAGTGGTATCCCAGTGGTTCCTCTCCCCCCAGAAGAATTGACGCAGTCTCCCTCTGTAACCTGCTCCTATACTCAATATAGGGGAGGGGAGTGAGGGGGAGGGGGAGAGAGAGATAGGGAGAGTGGAACTCACTATCGCGGCTTCACTGCAGGTCCCGGGGCATCCCGACTCTTCACCCCACACCCCTAGTGAGACCACACCTGGAGTATTGAGTGCAGTTTTGACCTGTTGGCCTTTACAACAAGAGGAGTTGAGTATAGGCGCAAAGAGGTCCTTCTGCAGTTGTACAGGGCCCTGGTGAGACCACACCTGGAGTATTGTGTGCAGTTTTAGTCTCCAAATTTGAGGAAGGACATTCTTGCTATTGAGGGAGCCCAGCGTAGGTTCACCAGGTTAATTCACGGGTTGGCGGGACTGTCATATGCTGAGAGAATGGAGCGACTGGGCTTTTACACTCTTATTGAAACATATAAGATTATTAAGGGTTTGGATACGCCAGAGGCAGGAAACATGTTCCCGATGTTGGGATAGTCCAGAACCAGGGGCCACAGTTTAAGAATAAGAGGTCGGCCATTTAGAATGGAGATAAGGAAATACTTTTTCTCACAGAGAGTTGTGAGTCTGTGGAATTCTCTGCCTCAGAGGGCGGTGAAGGCAGGTTCTCTGGATACTTTCATGACAGAGCTAGACAGGGCTCTTAAAGATAGCAGAGTCAGGGGATATGGGGAGAAGGCAGGAACGGGGTACTGATTGTGAGGGAAGACCACCATTATCATATTGAAAGAGATAGAGCTGGCTTTGAGGCCGGATGGCCTCCTCCTGCACCTATTGTCTATTTCCTATTGTCTATTTTTCTCCACCGTCCCCTTCAATAGCCCATCTACTGCCTTCACCCCCTATGCATAGACTTCGCTAGCCCCTAAGCTCTAACCAACTCTCCTCTTAAAACCATCCAGTTGATTTGGGCCTCCACTGCCCTCCGTGTGGCAGGAAATTCCTAAATTCCAAAAAAAACCACCAACTCTCTGGTGAAAAAGTTTTTCCTCACCTCAGTCCTTTAATGACCTCCCCTTTATGTCTAAAGACTGTGGCCCCTATTTCTGGACTCCCCAACATTGGGAAAATGTTTTCCTGCACTAGACTTGTCCTTTTATAAAATTTCTATATGTTTCTTCTATAAAATCCCCGCCTCATCCTTCTAAACTCCAGCGAATACACGCCTATTCTTTTCAATCTTTAAACATATGACAGTCTCCCTCGGCCATCCCAGGATCAATCTCGTTCTCACGTCCCGTTCGATTTTGTTTCCTGACACGTTCTTTGACAATGCCGATGATTCCCTTGCGTTTTTTCAGAACACCAAACTGGGCCTTGGAGCCCCCACCACCCCCCCGCCCCACCCCCCCCCCCCCCCTCCTCCCGTAGACAGGACACCTGCGCTAAGGTGATACACACCGAGCAGGACGGCACCTGCATCTTCCCCGTGTTTGAACAGTTGTGCTGGCCCCAGAACCGACTTCCCACAATGCCACAGCTCCCGACCTCAATCACCACACTACAACGCCACATCGATCCCAGCCAGTATGGTGGCCAATTCCCCTGTCCAAACTTGGCGTGGTCCGGTGCGGCGACGGCATCTCCACAACCCCAAGTTCCGCACACCACCCCGGCATCGGAAAGCCCCCAATGGTCATCCCTGCAAATAGTACGCCGGGGACAGGCTGCCGACCCCCACTGCTGTGATCTCCAAGAAAATCTCTCCACCCGCCATTGCACGGAGAGTAACAGGACGATGTTAGGTGCCCGTTAACCAAATCGATGCTGCATATTCTCTGTGGGAACGACAAGCTAAAAAGATATAGTTAACATCTTTGCATACTGTTTCATCTCAAAAATTGATGCCAATTATATGAAAATAGAAAAACGTGGTGCAGAGCAATGGGCAATGCAATGGACAATGGACAAAGGACAATGGTACAAGGACAATGGGCAATGGGAATGGACACTGGACAATGGGGAATGGCACTGGACAATGGACAATGGACAATGGGGAATGGACAATGGACATGGACAATGGACATGGACAATGGGGAAGGGGCTTGGGGAATGGACAATGGACAATTGGACAATGGACAATGGGCAATGGACAATGG
Organism: Okamejei kenojei; assembly: GCA_035221665.1. NCBI lineage: Eukaryota > Metazoa > Chordata > Chondrichthyes > Rajiformes > Rajidae > Okamejei > Okamejei kenojei. The sequence goes on along the minus strand of JAVHYY010000427.1, from coordinate 59,069 downwards.
GGAATGGGCAATGGACAATGGACAATGGGCAATGGGGAATGGACAATGGACAATGGACAATGGGCAATGGACAATGGACAATGGGCAATGGGGAAAGTGGGAATGGACAATGGACAATAGACAATAACAATGGACAATAGACCATAAGTATAATGGACAATACACAATGGACACTAGACAAAAGAACAATAGACAATGGACAATAAACAATGGACAATGGACAATAGACAATAGACAATGGACAATGGACAATATACCATAACTAATGGACAATACACAATGGACAATAGACAATGGGCAATAAACAATGGACAAAGGACAATGGGCAATAAACAATAGACAATAGGAGCAGGAGGAGGCCATTCGGCCCTTCAAACCAGCACCGCCATTCACTATGATCATGGCTCATCATCCACAATCAGTATCCCGTTTCTGTCTTCTTCCCATATCACTATCTTTGAGAGCTCTATCTAGCTCTCTCTTGAAAGTATCCAGAGAACCGGCCTCCACTGCCCTCGGAGGCAGAACATTTTGTACACCTCTATAAGATCACCCCTCATCCTCCTGCATTCCAAGGAATAGAGTCTATGTTTCTATGTTAACCCAAGCAGGACATCCTTGGCCCTCCTATCCTTTCCACAATGCACAGGGTGTCCAAAGATGAGGATGGCGGGTGAGTAATGCTGTCAGAAGGCAAGGAGCAGATTATAGTCGGCACTGACTCGGTGGGTCGAAGGGCCTGTCCACACACTAGTTTATTGGAGATACAGCGCGGAAACAGGTCCTTCGACCCACCGAGTCCGTGCCTCCTTGAGCTGTCAATCACGGTGTATGATGTCTGATCGTTTACCTGCAAACAGACATAAGAATGATCGGCTGGTTACGGACGAATTGTAACGACGATTTTTAACGTTGTTTATTGGTAAATACAAACAAATTCTCCTTGGTCCGACATGCTGGTGTTTAAGATGGTGAACTCCGCTGATGGCTCCACGCAGTTCGACTCTGGCCACAGGTACACGTTTATCTTTGTACAACTGGAAATCTCTGGGCTGGTATTGTTTGGGAGCAGTGCAGATGAAAGTGAGAATTTGTCCTTGTGGATACACCTGAAGGTAAATTATCAAACAGATATCGAAGGCTTCTTCAGTAAAGTCTGCAAACGTTAAACACAGACCAGGCTTAATAATCATAACCATAGAAACATAGAAATATAGAAACATAGAAAATAGGTGCATGAGGAGGCCATTCGGCCCTTCAAGCCAGCACCGCCATTCATCCCAATGTTGGGCGAGTCCAGAACCAGGGGCCACAGTCTTAGAATAAGACTGAGCACCACCATTCATCGGGATCATGGCTGATCGTCCCCAATCAATAACCCGTGCCTGCCTTCTCCCCATATCCCTTGATTCCACTAGCCCCTAGAGCTCTATCTAACTCTCTCTTAAACCAATCCAGTGACTTGGCCTCCACTGCCCTCTGTGGGAGGGAATTCCACAAATTCACAACTCTCTGGGTGGAATCGTTTTTTCTCACCTCAGTCTCTTAAATGACCCTCCCCATCATTTCTATAGACAAGTGGCCCCTTTTCTGGACTTGACCCAACATTGGAGAAACATTTGTCCGGCATCTAGCTGTCCAGACTTTTTAACTCCTTTTATCATTTTATCTATCATACTTAAACACCCAATCTAATGACCGACGTCCGTGTATTTTCCAATGCCCTGCGCGCAACTATTGATTATTTAAAAAATCTAACCATTAACGCTGTGATTTGAGGCCATCTTACTCAGAGTCCGCATCTGCGCTGCATAGGACAAGAGGATTTTCCCAACGGGTAAAAAAAAAAGAGTATTATGTTCAAAAAATGTTGAGATTCTCTTCCTGTCACCACGCTATGAAGGCGCCCGACGCCCCCTTCCGGTGGGAGGGGAGGGACTATAAAACCCGGATGTGTGGACTGCCTCAGTCTCTGCGGGAGCGAGAGGTCACGGCTCTCAGTCCTGAGCTGTGAATATACTGAACACCATGTCTACAAAATTTGAGTGGAGTTTTTTACTGACCTGTGAGTGCCCTTAATGTGGTTTGAAAACATAGTTTAAAATGTCGTTTGAAAATGCAAAAGTGGTTGGTGGTTTGAAAATGCAAAAGTGGTTGGTGGTATGAAAATGCAAGTGGTTGGTGGTTGAAAGTGCAAAAGTGGTTGTGGGTTTGAAAATGTAAAAGTGGGTGGTTGGGTTGGATTGAAAATGCAAAAGTGGTAGTGGGTGGTTTGAAAATGCAAATCTGGTGGTGGGTGGTTTGAAAATTCAAAAGTGGTGGTTGGTGGTTTGAAAATGCAGAAGATTAAGTCAAAACTTGACCACTTCCAGTTTGCACTCTATATTGATTTTAGAAAAAAACGCTACAACATTATGGCTCTGAGATTATTGTCCTCCACCTAACTCAGATGTTTCCCCCTCACAGCTGTCAGGGCCCAGAGGATGTTCCCATCAATGAAAAAATACAAGACATTTATGATTAAAAAATGTCAAGATTCTCTCTCCTGTCAATAATGCCATGAATGCCACGCCCTTCCGGTGGGAGGGGGAATGACTATAAAACCCAGAAGTGTGGGCGTTGCTCAGCCTCACAGCAAGATGGGGAGGGAGAGGTCCATGACTCTCTGCCTGAGCTGTGATTCTGAACACACGCGAATGTCTACTTGAACTGTGGAGAGGCGTTTTTATGTGTTTCATTTGTTTTCTGGATGGATTCAACACTGCTTAAAAGACTGAGTCTGCAACTTGAATTGGTGCCTTGCACCGAACTGCCTGAGAGTGTGTATGAAACTGCCAATTGAATTTGTGGCCTCTGCAACCCTGCTTGAAATGGTAATAACACTGCATTTGAATTTGGTCTGGCCTTTGCCCCTGCTTGAAATAGGTAGGAAACAGCATTTGAGTGCCTGCCACACTGCCTGAGATGGACTTTCAAGGAATAGCCGTGAGTCCAACTGCCAGCCCACCAGCCCCTGAGAGTCGGAGCTGCCGAGCAACCCAGGCTTGAAGTGCTGAGCTGCCAGCCCAATTAATCCTTTGGCCCATAATGTCCAAACTAGCCCTCTGCAAACAAGTTCCTTCAGCCCACAACACCCATACTAGCGCTCAAGTATGCCCCCCTCCCAATATTGGATTTGGTGGAGAGGTGGAATATTGCGTGGGGTAACCAGCCCTCCCGTGTGAAAACATAGGGAACCCCAATAATCCCACTTATCTATATGTTCTATAAGATCTCATCCCTCATCCTTCTAAACCCCAGTGAATGCAAGCCTAGTCCTTATTCAATCTTTCCTCATATGACAGTCCCGCCATCCCAGGGATCAATCTCATGAACCTACGCTGCACTGCCTCAATAACAGGATCCTTCCTCAAATTAGACCAAAACTGTACACAAACTCCAGTATATGTGGTCTCACCAGAAGCCTATACAACAGCAGAAGAACCTCTTTACCTGCCTTGTACTGAAAATCCTCCTTGTTATGAAGGCTAACATTCCATTAGCTTTCTTCACGATGCCTCTGTACCTGCACGCCAACTTTCAGAGACCGGTGTACAAGACACCCAGGTCTCGCATGTACCTCCAACTTACCTAAACCTAACCCCATTGAGACAATAATCTGGCCCCTTGTTTTTGACACCAAAGTGGATAACCTACATTTATCTATATTATATTGCATCTGCACACGCATCTGCCCACTCACTCAAACCGTCCAGGTCACCCTGCAACCCCTAACATCCTCTGTCACCTTTAACAGCACATCTGCCCCTCAGCCTGGAGTCACCGCAAACTTGCAAGTGTTGCTCCTAATTCCCTCTTCCAAATGAATTAATATTTAAGGTAGACATTTGCGCCCCAACACTCACGCCTCTGACACACTCCACTCGCCACTAGCCTGCCATTCTGAAAAGAACCGTTCACTCCCACTGTTTTTGCTCTGTCTGGCCAAACCATTCTCTAATCGATGTCAACACCCTAACCCCAATACCATGTGCTACTAATTTTAGTCACCAGTCTCCATAGCGGGACCTTATCAAAGGCTTTCTGAAAGTCAATGAATACTACTACATCCAACTGGCACCCCTTCATCCATTTTACTTGGCAATATCCTGAAAAATTCCAGAAGATTAGTCAAGCAATGACTACCCTTTCATAAATCCATGTAGACTTGGACTAATCCTTGTTACTGCTAACATCCAATGCCCCATTATTATCTCTTTAATAATTGACTCCAGCATCCTTCCCACCACCGAATCAGCGCTAATTAGTTTGTAATTTCCCCGTTTCTCTCTCGCTCCTTTCTTGAATAAGTGGGATAACATTCGCTAATCCCCCAATCCACATGGAAACTGATCCCTGAATCTATTGACTCATTGGAAAATGATCACGCAATGCGTCCACTATTCTAGAGCCACCTCCCTGGGGTACCCTGCGATCAGACCATCAGGCCCAGGGAGATTTATCATCCCTTCAGTTCCCATTAAGCCTACCCAATACTATTCTTGGCCTAAATGAAACAATAATCTTTCAGTTCCACTACCTCCGCCGTTAAAATCTCTCAGTCCTCCCGTATCATACAGGGAGAATTGTTTTGAGTTCTTCCTTAGTGAAGACAGAATAACCGATAACCAAATAACAATTACAGCACGAAACAGGCCCTCCGGCCTCTCATCCAGAATCGTGCCGACCATTTGTTTTCCCCTAGTCCCATCATACCTTCTCCAGGTCCCCATCCATACCCCTCCATTCCCTTTCACGTCCATATTACCTATCCACCTTTAACTTTTTAAATTGTTAAATCGATCCTGCCTCCACACTTCTACTGGAAGCTCATTCCACGACAGCCACAGGCAAAACCCTCTATGAGTAAAGAAGTTTCCCCCTCAAGTTACCCCTAAACCTCTGTCCCTTAATTCTCAATGTTATGCCCTCTTTGTTGAATCTTTCCCTATCCCTCAATGGGAAAAACGTGTCCAGCGTCCCAACTCTGTCTACTCTTTTCATCATTTAAAGACCTCAATCAAAAGTCCCCCCTTAACCCTACTGTGCTCCAAAGAATAAAGACCTAACTTGTTCAACCTTTCTCTGTAACAAGTACTGGAACCAACCCCGGCAACATTCTAGTAAATTCTCCCTCTGTACTCTCTCTATTTTGTTTGAATCCTTTTCCTATAACTAGCGAATCAAAAATTGTACACCATACACCAGAAATTGTCTTACAATTTTAACATTACATTCCCTACTCCTATATTCAATGGCCTCTGTATTTATAAAGTCCAGCCACATCCAAAGGCTTTCTTTACCACCCCGTATCTACATGCGATTCCACCTCAATGGACCATGGCACATTATCCTAGATCCCTCTGTTCCACAGCATTCCTCAATTCCTACCCATTACCATTACTTCCTATTTTGATTTGTCCTCTGCCAAGATGTAGCACCTTCACACGTTAACAGCATTAAACTCATCTGCCATCCTTCAGCCCACTTTTCCAAATGGCCCAAATCTCACTGTAAAAATTTGAAAATCTACTTCATTATCCACAACACCACCTATCTTAGTCATCACTGCATACTTACTTAATTTCCACCGCCCATCTCCAGATCATTGATGTACATGACAAACAACTGTGAAACAACTACAACACCCCACTGGTCACGGTCTGTCCAACCTGACAAACAGCCATCCACATTACTCTCTGACCTCTCCCATTTCAGCACTGTTGAATCATCTTGCTACTCTGCCATTAACAAAAAGATTGAACCCTTCTTAACCAACTTTCATGGGGACCTTGTCAAAAGGCCTTAATGAAATCCATATAGACAACAATCCACTGCTTTGACCCTCATCAATTTTCGCTAGTTACGCTTAAAAAATTCAAGGAAAGAAAGGTTTGTCAAACATGACCTTCCAGGCAAAAAATCCATGTTGACTGTTCCTGATCTGGACCCTGTTTATCCAGGATGCTTATATATATTATCTCTAATGTATCTTCCATTATTTGCCCACCACTGAACGTCAAACTAATAGGTCTATAAGCGCTAGGTTTTATTCTGTTTGAACCCTTTTTAAACAATGGAAAACATGCGCAGTTCGCCAATACTCCGGCATATTTCCCGTTTCTAATGACATTTGAAAATATTTCTGTCGGGTAGCTCTGCTATTTCTACACTAACTTTCTCAATGTCCTAGGGAATATCCTGTCAGGGGGACTGGGACTTATCCACTTTTATATTTTTCAAAAGTGTCAGTACTTCCGCCGCTTTGAATCTTATAGGTTTCCATAGCTACTCTACTTTTTCCCTTAACTCCAGAGTTCAATATCTTTTCTCCTTGGTGTAATACCGAGAAAAGAAAATTGTTCAATATCTCCCCCATCTCTTTTGGCCTCCCTGCAGGTTAGCTGTCCATTCTGGTTCTCTAATGGTCCAATTTTATCCTCGTTATCCTTTTGCTATTAATATAGCTGTTAGAAACCCTTTGGGTTTACTTTCACCTTTCTTGCCAATGCAACCTCATATCTTCTTTTAGCCTCCTAATTTCTTTCTTAAGATTTTTTTACATTCTTTATCACTCCTCTAGCATTCATTTACTCCAATGCCTCCTATAGATTATTGTAGATACCTCTCTTTTTTCGAAACAAAGTGTTCATTTCCCTTGACCTTTTTCCAATTTTTACTATTTCCTTTTCAACCCTAACACGGGGAAAATATTTTTCTGTACTCTTACAATTTCCGCTTTAAATGTCTTCCCCTCCTTTTTCTTCTAATCCTTCCATAGGCACATCTTTTCCAAATCAAATTCCACCCTGTCAGTTCTGACTCTCTCATGATTATATTGAAACTAATGGTATTGTGATCACTGGTCCCGAAGTGCTCACAACGCATTACCTCGTCACCTGACCTGCCTCATTTCTACAGTGAGGTCCAGCACTTGCCTTCTGGTGGTCGATACCTCTCTGTACTGCTGCAAAAAATTAATCCTGCACACTTTTTCCAAACTCTCCAAACCATCAGCCCATCTACAGGAAATGTGTTTCCCAGTCTATTTGTTGGAAAATTGAAATCTCCACAATCACTCCCTTGTGACTTATATTAATATTGCTATCTCCGTACATATTTGCTCTTTCAATTCTCGTCCCATTTGTCGGGTCTATATACACCCCTATAAAAGTGTTGCTACCCACGTTCCCCACTTCTCGTTACAACCAAATCGGCCTCCCTAGATGAGCCCTCTAATCTATACTGCCACAAAGCACTGCTGTTAATATCTTCTCTGAACGCAATGCAACACCTACCCCTCTGGTCCTATAACAATTTACAGCATGGAAGGAAACAGGCCCTCTCGGCCCTTCCAGTCCGTGCCGACCATTTGTTTTCCCCTAGTCCCATCTACCTGCACTCAGACCATACCCCTCCATTCCCTTCACGTCCATATACCTATCCACTTTACTCTTAAATTGTCCATTGCCCATTGTCCATTCCCCATTGCCCATTGTCCATTGTCCATTGTCCATTCCCCATTGCCCATTGTCCATTGCCCATTGCCCATTGTCCATTCCCATTGCCATTGTTCCATTGTCCATTGTCATTCCCCATTGTGTGCCCATTGTCCATTCCCCATTGTTCCTATTGTCCTATTTGTCATTGTCCATTGTCCTTCCATTGCCCATTGTCCATTCCCCATTGTCTATTGTCTATCTTCCCATTTCCCCATTTGGCATTGCCCATTGCACTATATTGTCCATTGCCATTTCCCCATTGTACCATTCCCATTGTCTATTGTCTATTGCCCATTCCCCATTGCCCATTGTCCATTGTCCATTGGCATTCCCCATTGCATCCCATTGCCCAATTCCCCATTGCCCATTGCCATTGCCCATTTGCCCTTGTCCATTTCCCCATTGTCTATTGTCTTATTGCCATTCCCCATTGCCCATTGTCCTTGTCCATTCCCCATTGTCCATTACCCCATTGCCCATTGTCCATTGTCCATTGCCCATTGTCCATTCCCATTGCCCATTGTCCATTCCCTTTGTCCATTGTCTATTGTCCATTGTCCATTGTCCATTTCCCATTGCCCATTGTCCATTCCCCATTTGTTTAATTGTTATTTCCCATTCACATTGCCCATTGGCCCATTTCCCCATTGTCCCATTCCCATTGTCTATTGTTTTTTTCTTTATTTCCATTCCCATTGCCCATTGTTCCATTGTCATTGCATTCCCCATTGCCCATTGCCCATTCCCCATTGCCCATATGCCATTACCATTGTCCATTGGCCATTGTCCATTGCCATTGCCCCATTCCCCATTGCCCATCCCCATTGTCATATGTCCAATGCCATTGCCCATTCCCCATTGCCCATTGCCCATTGCCCATTGTCCATTCCCCATTGTCCTTTGTCATTGCCCATGTCTATTGTCCACTCGCACCCATTGCCCATTTGTCCATCGCCCCAATGTCTATTGTCTATTGCCCATTCCCATTGCCCATTTGCCCATTGCCCATTGTCCATTGCCCATTCCCCATTGTCATTTCCCCATTGTCTATTGTTCTATTGGCCCCATTCCCCTTGCCCATTTGCCCATTGCCCATTGTCCATTGTACATTGTCCATTCCCCATTGCCCATTGCCCATTCCCCATTGTCTATTGTCCATTGCCCATTGCCCATTGTCCATTGCCCATTTCCCCCATTGTCATTTGTCCATGCCATTGCCATTCCCCATTGTTTCCACTGTCTTTGTCAATTGTCCATTGCCCATTGCCCATTGTCATTGGCATCCCCATTGTCCATTTGTCCCATTGCCCATTGCCCATTCCCCATTGTCCATTGCCCATTGCCCATTCCCCATTGTCCATTGTCCATTGTCCATTGTCCATTGTCCATTGCCCATTGTCCATTCCCCATTGGTCTAGTGTCCATTGTCATTGTCCATTGTCCATTGCCCATTCCCCATTGTCTATTGTCCATTGCCCATTGCCCATTGTCCATTGCCCATTCCCCATTGTCCATTGTCCATTGCCCATTGCCCATTCCCCATTGCCCATTGCCCATTCCCATTGCCCATTGTCCATTGTCCATTGCCCATTGTCCATTGCCCATTGCCCATTCCCCATTGCCCATTGCCCATTGCCCATTGCCCATTGCCCATTGTCCATTGTCCATTGTCCCATTGTCCATTGCCCATTGCCCATTGCCCATTGCCATTGCCCATTGCCCATTCCCCATTGCCCATTGTCCATTGTCCATTGTCCATTCCCCATTGCCCATTCCCCATTGCCATTGACCATTGCCCATTCCCCATTGCCCAGTTCCCCATTGCCCATTGCCCATTGTCCATTGCCCATTGCCATTGTCCATTGCCCATGGTCTATGATTTATGGTCTATGGTCTATGGTTCATTGTCCATTGTCTATTGTCTATTGTCCATTGTTCATTGTCCATTGTCTATTGTCCAATGTCCATTGTCCATTGTCTACTTTGTCTTGCATCTATTGTCCATTCTCTATTGTCTCGGACTCACCGGAGATACTGATCTGCACCCGATCGCTGTGTGTTGAAATATACAGTCGTTTCCCGATCGCCACCTTGAACATACAGGTAAAGTAGGACTCCTGGATGTTGGTCATATTGTAGATGGTCAGTTTGGCATTCGACGATGTGTTCGGCCCTTCCACACTGACAGCCCCCGACTCCCCAACTTTGTAGAGGAAGAAAGTTATCTCAGCAAAAACACTCGATGCTGAACAACGAAAGGTGATGTCCTCCCCTGGAACAAACGAAGCTACTGGCCTGAGAACGTCGATGACTGGTCTTTGCAGCTCATCTGTGGCAGAAGAGATGGAACAGTTATTTGGACCACTTGTTGCTTCAGTCCTTAAAACATGAATCACATAAAACAGTGTTTTACCCATGTGTAGTAGTCGCTCTACTCAATAACTCCTGCGCATATAGGGAGTCTTTTAAGTTCCTGGAAACCATCATCTCCAAGGACCTTAAGTGGGGGGCCACCATCGACTCCACACTCAGAAGGCAAACAGAGCATGTACTTCCTGCGGCAGCTGAGGAAGCTCAATCTGCCAAGGCAATGATGGTCCAATTCTGCTACGGGCCATCGTACGTGGTCTGTCCTCCCCTTATCCATCGTGGTCTGGTTTGGCTCGGCCACCAAGCACGACACCTGGAGGCTGCAGCGAATCGTCCGATCAGCTGAGAAGGTTATTGGCCGCAACCTTCCCCCCCATTGATGAACTGTACGCTGCAAGGGCCAGGAAGCGAGCGGGCACGATCATCTCTGACCCCTCTCACCCTGGCCACAAATTCTTTGTATCACTTCCCTCTGGAAGGCGGCTCCGGACTGTCAAAGCTGCCACAGCCATATCCATGAGTAGTTGCTCTACTCAATAACCAAAAATCTGTAGCCTCCTTTTGCTCTGGTGTTTTATTTAATTCACATGTTTAATCGATAATGTTTTATTATTGAATGTTTTATGTGTCATTCCTAACTGTCACTGTATGTCATGACGTCACTTATGGGTAGAGCACCGAGGCAAATTCCTTGTATGTGAATACTTGGCCAATAAACGTATTCATAAACTTTAAAAAACTCAGAAACATCATACACTTTCTGTTCATCAACACCCTTTCAGAGAACTATGGAACTGCACGCATAGAAACTTAGCCAATAGGTTCAGGAGTCGGCCATTCAAGCAGAACCGCCATTCAATATGATCATGCCTGATCATCCCCAATCAGTATCCCGTTCCTGCTTTCTCCCCATATCCCTTGATTCCGTTGTAACGGTTCCTTGCAGGTCTTCCGAAAAAAAAACTGTCAGGCTGCTCAGTAGTTGGAGAACACTGTTGTAGAGTTCTAACAAAGACCAAAAAATGTGAACACATTACACCAATTCTTAAATCCTTACATTGGCTCCCTGTATGTCAGAGAATTGATTTGAAATCTTGCGCTCACCTATAAAACACCTTACATGGTTTTTAGGAACCAAAGTATATCCACTGACATGCTTTCCACTATATAAGTCTTCTGGGGACGCCTAAGATCTTCTGAGGACTCTGGAATCATGTTAGTGATTCCCAGAGTAATACAAAAAAAACTAATAAACTAAATAAAATAAAAAAAACATGGTGATGAGAGGATTTAGTTTACTATGCATCAAATAGCTGGAATAAACTTCCTGTAGATTTAAGACTTGCCCCAACTTTGACCACTTTTAAAACAAGACCGAAAACATTTATGTTTACTTTAGGTTTCAGCTAAGTCCTAACTACATTAACTTTTGCACTTTTCTATAATGCATTTTTTTACTTTGCTTTTATTTGCTTTTAATTCTTCTATTTTTTTTTTTTTTTAATTATTTCATTTTATTGTATGACATGTTTTTATGTGAAGCACTTTGAGTCTGCCTCATTTATGAAATGTGCTATAAAGTTGCCTTGCCTTGCCTTGTCTTCCCACCCAAACCACCCCCTCCCCGGGCACTTTCCCTCGCAACCCTGGTCAATTCGTCCCTTCCCACCCAAAACTCCCCCCTGACTCCATCCAATGGGCCCAAGCAGTCTTTCCAGGTTTTTTTTTTTTTTTGAGGCCAGAGGTTCACCTGCACCTCTCCAACGCTCTTCTATTCCAGATGTCAACTGCTTCTACTTTGGTGAGACAAGCGTCGCTTTGGAGATCATTTCACCGAACACCTTCCGATCGGTTCGCATTAACCACCAGATCTACAGGTGGCCTCCAGCAACTTTCATAGAATAATCGAATCATAGAAAATAGGTTTGAGGAGTGAGGCCATGCGGCCCTTCGAGCCTGCAACCGCCATTCAATATGATCTTGGATGATTCATCCAACTCAGTATCCCGTACCTGCCTCCCTTCTCCATACCCCCTGATCCTTTAGCCACCAAGGGCCACATCTAACTCCTTCTTAAATATAGCCAATGAACTGGCGCTCAACTTCCTTTTGTGGCAGAGAATGCACAGGTTACCACTCTCTGTGTGGAAATGATTTTTATCTCGGTCTTCCTAAAAGGCTTCACCCTTGTCCTTAACTGTGTGACCCCTTGTCCTGGATTCCCCCAACATCGGAACATCTTCCTGCATCTAGCCTGTTACCCCTTAAAATTTTGTTAAAGTTTCTATAAGATCCCCCCTCAATCTCCTAAATTCCAGCGAGTACAAGCCGAGTCTATCCAGTCATTCTTCATATGGAAGTCCTGCCATCCCAGGAATCAGTCTGACCTGGCCAATGAAATTCCTCGTATGTTGCAAAACATAATTGGCGAATAAAGTGTGTTTCTGATAAAGTGTGATTCTGATTCTAAGAGCTAAATCTAACACTCTGTTGAAAACATCCAGTGAATCAGCCTCCACAGCCTTCTGTGGAAGAAAATCCCACAGATTCACAACTCTCTGGGTGGAAAAGTTTCTCCTCATCTCAGTCCTAGATGACCACAGATTCGCAACTCTCTGGGTGGAAACGTTTCTCCCCATCTCACTCCTAAATGGCCACAGATTCACAACTCTCTGGGTGGAAACGTTTTTCCTCATCTCAGTCCTGAATGGCCGACCTCTTATTCTTAAACGTTGTGTGGCCCCTGGTTCTGGACTCCCCCAACATCAGGAACATGTTTCCTGCAACTAGCCTGTCCAATCGCATAATAATTATTTCATCGTATGTCTGTCCCGCCATCCTGGGAATTAACCTTGTGAAGCTACACTGCATTCCCTCATATGCTGATGAGAATGGAGGGACTGGGCTTGTAACACTCAGGAAATTAGGAAGGATGGATGAGGGGGATCTATTGAACATATAGATTTATTAAGGGTTGGACACGATAGAGGAGGAAAACATGTTCCGATGTTGGGGAGCAGTCAGAACCAGGAGGCCACAGTTTAAGAATGAGAGAGAAGTCACTTAGAACGGAGATGACGAAACACGTTTTTCACACAGAGAGTTGTGGAGTCTGTAGGAATTCCCTGCCTCAGGAGGGTGGTGGGGAGGTACCGGTTCTCTCGGTGCTTTCAAGAGAGAGTAGGATGGCTCCTAAAGATTTACGGCAGGACACATCAAAATAGGACGTACATTGGTAAAGGGTTAGGGATTGAGGAAAAATGCTGTGGAACAGAGGTGGAATCTAGGAATAACTGTGACATTGTTCCCTGAAGGTGGAATCGCATGGTAGATTAGGGTGGTAAAGAAAGCTTTGGTGTGTGGCCTTTATAAATCAGATGCATTGAATTAGGAGTAGGGAAAGTAATGTTAAAAATTGTACAGGCATTGGTAAGACCAATTCTGGAGTATGGTGTACAATTTTGGTGCCTCTAGATATAGGAAGGATGTCAACCAAATACAGAGTGTACAGAGTAAGATTTACTAGAATGTTGCCAGGGTTCCGCAACTATGTTACAGAGAAAGGTTTGAACAATGTTAGGTCTTTACTTCTTTTTGGAGCGCAGAGGTTAAGGGGGGACTTGATTGAGGTCTTTAAAAAGATGAAAGGGATAGACAGAGTTGACGTGGGGATTCGTTTTTTTCCCATTTGAGGGTTAGGGAGATTCAAACAAGAGGCACAGCCATGAAATGGAATATGGGACAGAGGTTTCGTGGGGTAACGTGAGGGGGAACTTCTTTACTCAGAGGGTGGTGGCTGTGTGGAATCAGCTTCCAGCAGAAGTGGTGGAGGCAGGATCGATTTTAACATTTAAGAGTAAAGTGGATTAGGGTATATGGACGTGAAGGGAAATGGGGGGTATGGTCTGGTGCGGTAGATGCGATAGGGGAAAACAAAGGTCGGCACGGACTGGAAGGGCCGAGAGGGCCTGTTTCCGTGCTGTAATTGTTATATGTTATATATATGTTATAAGATAGCGGAGTCAGGGGATATGGGGAGAAGGCAGGAAATGGGTACTGATGATCAGCCATGATCACATTGAAATGGGGTGCCAGCTTGCAGGGCCGAATGGACTCCTCCTGCACCTATTTTCTATTAGTTAGTCTCTAATTCTATAGATTGTGGAGCTTTTCAGTTCCTGGGAACCATCATCTCCAAGGACCTTAAATGGGGGGCCACCATCGACTCCATAGTCAAGTGCAAGAATGTCCTTCCTCAAAATTAGGAGATTAAAACTGCACACAATACTCCAGGTGTGGTCCCACCAGGGCCCTATACAACTGCAGAAGGACCTCTTTGCTCATATACTCAACTCCTCTTGTTATGAAGGCCAACAGACCAAAACTGTACACAGTACTCCAGGTGTGATCTCACCAGGGCCCTGTACAACTGCAGAAGGACATCCTTGCTCCTAAACTCAACTCCTCTTTCGATGAAGATCCATTTGCCAGATCCCATCTCTGCTCACACACACTCCGCAGATCCCCAGTTGAGGGAGGGCCTTTATTTCCTTACCCGTCACGTTGACGTTGATGGCGTTGCTCTCGGTTGAGTTGTAGAGTTGGCCAGATCGCTTGAGCTGGTAGGAACATGTGTAGTCCCCACCATTGGCATATGTGACGTTGGCAATGGTGAAAGTGGCGGCGAAACCTGCCGACAGTTTTGACTGCACTACCTCCTCTGCCCCGACTTTTCGTAGATTGAAAATGGCTCCACTAATCACAGAGGGCGCAGTGCACTGAATGTCCACAAACTCCCCAATCGAATATCGGGAGTTGTCTCGAAATAGGCGTATCAATGGACCGCTGGGTCTCTCTGCGAGATTCAGGGGGAAAAAGGGGAAAAAGGTATCGTTCAAGTTCAAATTCAAGTGAGTTTATTGTCATGTGTCCCTGATAGGACAATGCAATTCTTGCTTTGCTTCAGCACAACAGAACGTGGATGGCATTTACTACAAAACATAACAGTGTGTCCATATACCATAGAAACATAGACAATAGGTGCAGGAGTAGGCCATTCGGCCCTTCGAGCCTGCACCGCCATTCAATATGATCATGGCTGATCATCCAACTCAGTATCCTGTACCTGCCTTCTCTCCATACCCCCTGATCCCTTTAGCCACAAGGGCCACATCTAACTCCCTCTTAAATATAGCCAATGAACTGGCCTCAACTACCTTCTGTGGCAGAGAATTCCACAGATTCACCACTCTCTCTGTGAAAAATGTTTTCCTCATCTCGGTCCTAAAGAAATTCCCCCTTACCCTTAAACTGTGACCCCTTGTTCTGGACTTCCCCAACATCGGGAACAATCTTCCTGCATCTAGCCTGTCCAACCCCTTAAGAATTTTGTAAGTCTCTATAAGATCCCCCCTCAGTCTTCTAAATTCCAGCGAGTACAAGCCGAGTCTATCCAGTCTTTCCTCATATGAAAGTCCTGCCATCCCAGGAGTCAGTCTGGTGAACCTTCTCTGTACCCCCTCTATGGCAACAATGTCTTTCCTCATTTCGTCATGTAGGTACACGTTCAGTGGATGCAATAGACAATAGATAATAGATGCAGGAGTAGACCATTCGGCCCTTCGAGCCAGCACTGTCATTCAATGTGATCATAGATACATATAGATACATAGAAAATAGGTGCAGGAGGAGGCCATTCGGCCCTTCGAGCCAGCATCGCCATTAATTGTGATCATGGCTGATCGTCCGCTATCAATAACCCGTGCCTGCCTTCTCCCCATATCCCTCGACTCCACTAGCCCCTAGAGCTCTATCTAACTCTCTCTTAAATCCATCCAGTGACTTGGCCTCCACTGCCCTCTGTGGCAGGGAATTCCACAAATGCACAACTCTCTGGGTGAAAAAGGTTTTTCTCACCTCGGTCTTAAATGGCCTTCCATTTAATCTGAGACTGTGGCCCCTTTGGGTGCAGGAGGAGGCCATTCGACCCTTCGAGCCAGCACCTCCACTCATTGTGATCATGGCTGATCGTCCACAGTAACCCATTCCTGACTTTGAGTTCGTAAGCAGGAAAAGTTACAATTTATATCGGAATCATAAATACTTGATATCTATATTCCTAGAAGTCTGATCTTGACTGCTTTTGGCTCGCTCTACTGTGATTTCCGAGAGAACGCCGCTACCTACGGCCATCATTTTCGGCCAGCTCACTCAGAGCCCCCATCCACCTTCCTGGACCAGAGCATTTTTCCCATCGATGAAAAATCAGAGAAATATTAATGTTTAAAAAAAAAAACAATTCTCTCTGCTGCCCCTGCTGGAGGGAGGGGGAGGGACTATAAAACCAGGAAGTGGTGTGCCTCACTCAGTCTCTGCAAGATGGAGCAAGCCGGAGGTTCACGTCTCTCTGAGCTCTGAATAGCATTGAACACATGTCTACTCAACTGTGAGTGCTCTTAGTGTGGTTTGAAAATGAAAATATAGTTGGTTTGAAGTAAAAAGGCACTGCCTGCTAATGTTTGTTTGGGGGGTTTGGGCTGAAGTGAAAACGCACTACTGCAAATGGTAGCTTGGGTGCTTTGCGCTGAGGTTAAAAGGCACTACTGCAAATGGTGACTTGGGTGCTTTGGCTAACTTCCTGTTTGCACTGTATATTGATTTTAGATAATACGCTAGCACTTACGGCTGTGATTTTTGGCCATCTTACTCAGTCCCCCTCCACTCAGCAGGTGCAGAGGATTCTTCCCATCAATGAAAAATAAATTGAATTTAGTGTTTAAAAAATGTTGAGAATCTCTCTCCTTTCAATCACGCCAGAAAGACCACACCTTTTCCGGTGGGAGGGAGAGTGGTTATAAAACCAGGAAATGTGGGTGTGGCTCAGTCTTTGCATGATGGGGGAGGGAGAGGTCATGGGGGAGGGAGAGGTCTGAGCTGTGAATCAACTGAACCCGCTGGATGACTACTGAACTGTGAGTTTGGTGTTTTGTGTGGTTTTATGGTGGTTTCACCCTGCTTGAAATGGACTGAAACTGCATTTGAATGTGGTGGCCTTGCACCCTGCTTGAAGTGGTAGGAAACTGCACTTGAAATTGGTGACCTTGCACCCTGCTCGAAGTGGTAGGAAACTGCACTTGAATTTGGTGGCCTTGCACCCTGCTTGAAATGGAATTTCAAGGACTAACCATGAGCCAACTGCCAGCCCACCAGCCATGAGTGAGCTGCCAGCACATCAGGCTTGAGGACTGAGCTGCCACCCCAAGAACCCACACCAGCGCTCCAGAAAGCCCCCCACCCCCCACTGGCCACCAATATTGAAATTAGTGGAGAGGTGGAATATTGCGTTGGGGGACCAGCCCTCCCAACGGGTCCCACTTAGTCTAGTGGAATCATAAATACTTGATACGAGATTGATCCCTGGGATGGCGGGACTGTCATATGAGGAAAGATTGAAAAGACTAGGCTTGTATTCACTGGAGTTTAGAAGGATGAGGGGGATTCTTATAGAAACATATAAAATTATAAAAGGACTGGACAAGCTAGATGCAGGAAAAATGTTCCCAATGTTGGGCGAGTCCAGAACCAGGGGTCATAGTCTTAGAATAAAGAGGAGGTCATTTAAGACTGAGGTGAGAAAAAACATTTTTACCCAGAGAGTTGTGAATTTATGGAATTCCCTGCCACAGAGGGCAGTGGAGGCCAAATGCTGCACTGCGTCAATCACAAGGATGTCCTTCCTCAAATGAGGAGACCAAAACTGTACACAATACTCCAGATGTGGTCTCACCAGGGCTCGAAGGGCTGAATGGCATACTCCTGCACTTATTGTCTGTGGTCTATTGTCCACGGTTCTGGTGACTTACCGATCACAGACACCTTGATCTGGTCACTGGTTGTGGAATTGTAACATTTGCCTTGTGTCTGTATTTGATACCAGCATTGATAAATGCCGGCCTGGGTCAGATTGATGTTCTCAATGGAGAAGGTGACGTTAGAACTGTTCTCTGCTGCCACCACAGTGTTGTTCACGCTGGGATTGCCTGCCTTCTCCAAGTGGAACGTTGCGCCAGGGAGGTACGGAGGAGAAACACACTGGATTTGGATGGTCTCGCCCTGGGCGTAGAAGCCCAAAGGCCTCAAGAGGCCGATCTCAGGTTGTTGGGGCCGATCTGCATGAGAGAGAGGTACAGATTTGTTTTAACAATGCAGGGAGAGAGGGAGAGAGAGGGAGAGATGGAGATGGAGGGAGAGATGGAGAGGGAGATGGAGAGGGAGATGGAGATGGAGAGAGCGATGGAGAGAGAGATGGAGAGAGAGAGATGGAGAGAGAGATGGAGAGAGAGATGGAGGGAGAGATGGAGGGAGAGATGGAGGGAGAGATGGAGGGAGAGATGGAGGGAGAGATGGAGGGAGAGATGGAGGGAGAGATGGAGGGAGAGATGGAGGGAGAGATGGGTTCAACAGTGGCTGAATGGGAGATGTCAGAGAGTAATGGTGGATGGCTGTTTGTCAGGTTGGAAGCCAGTGACCAGTGGGGTGCCTCAGGGATCTGTGTTGGGTCCACTGTTGTTTGTCATGTACATCAATGATCTGGATGATGGGGTGGAAAATTGGGATAAGTAAGTATGCAGATGAGGGGGGGGGGGGGGGGGCTAAGATAGGTGGTATTGTGGATAATGAAGTAGATTTTCAAAGTCTACAGAGAGATTTGGGCCATTTGGAAAAGTGGGCTGAAAGATGGCAGATGGAGTTTTAATGCTGATAAGTGTGAAGTGCTACATCTTGGCAGGACAAATCAAAATAGGACGTACATGGTAAATGGTAGGGAATTGAGGAATGCTGTGAACAGAGGGATCTAGGAATAACTGTGCATAGTTCCCTGAAAGTGGAATCGCATGTAGATAGGGTGGTAAAGAAAAGCCTTTGGTGTGCTGGTGTGATGGCCATTTATAAATCAGATCATTGAATATAGGAGTAGGGAAGTAATGTTTTAAAATTGTACAAGGCATTGGTAAGACCAATTCTGGAGTATGGTGTACAATTTTGGTCGCCTAGTTATAGGAAGGATGTCAACAAAATAGAGAGTACAGAGGAGATTACTAGAATGTTGCTGGGTTCCAGCAACTATGTTACAGAGAAGTTAGGTCTTTATTCTTTGGAGCGCAGAAGGTTAAGGGGGGACTTGATTGAGGTCTTTTAAAATGATGAAAAGGGATAGACAGAGTTAACGTGGATACGTTTTTCCCATTGAGAGTAGGGAAGATTCAAACAATGAGGGCATGACATGAGAATTAAGGGACAGAAGTTTCGGGTAACGTGAGGGGAAACTTCTTTACTCAGAGGGTGGTGGCTGTGTGGAATCAGCTTCCAGCAGAAGTGGTGGAGGCAGGATCGATTTTAACATTTAAAAGTAAAGTGGATAGGTATATGGACGTGAAGGGAATGGAGGGGTATGGTCTGAGTGCAGGTAGATAGGACTAGGGGAAAACAAATGGTCGGCACGGACTGGAAGGGCCGAGAGGGCCTGTTTCCGTGCTGTAATTGTTATATGGTTATATGGTTATAGAGGGAGAGATGGAGGGAGAGATGGAGGGAGAGATGGAGGGAGAGATGGAGGGAGAGATGGAGAGCGAAATGGAGAGAGAGAGGAGAGAGAGAGAGAGAGAGAGAGAGAGAAATGGAGGGAGAGGGAGGGAGGGAGAGAGATTAAGAACATGTTTTGACAATGTATTTGACAATATTTTTGATAATATTCGGGCACTTTCTTGTCACTTTCCTGGCCTGATTGTTGGCTATTTATGGACAGTTTTCATTGTCAGTTTTGGAACGGCTGAGTGTAGTTTATTGTCCCATGTAGCGAGGTACAGTGAAAAGCCTTTTTGTTGCGGTCTCTCCAGTCAGCGGGGAGACTGGACATGATTACAATCTGGCCGTCCACAGTGTACAGATACAGGATGAAGGGAATAACGTTTAGTGCAAGGTAAAGCCCAATTAAAGATAGTCCGAGGGTCCAATGATAGTCCAATGAGGTGGATGGGAGGAGCATCTCACAAAAGTGGGGGTGTGGGGGGTGGGTGTTCGTGGGTGTGTAGGGGTTTGTTGGGGTGTGTGGGGGTGTGTTGGGGGGGTGTGTGGTTTGTTGGGGTGTGTGGGAAGGTGTGGGGTGTGGAGGTGGGGGTGTGGGGTGAGGTGGGGCTGTTGTTGTGGGGGGTGGGTGTGTGGGGTGGGGTGTGGGTGGTGTGTGGGGGGTGGTGTGTGTGTGTGTGTGTGGGGTGTGTGGGGGGGTGTGTGAGGGGTGGTGTGGTGGTGGGGTGTGTGTGGGGGGTGTGTGTGGGGCTGTGTGTGGGGGTGTGTGTGGGTGTGTGTGGGGGGGTGTGGGGGGGGTGTGTGTAGTTGGGGTGTGTGTGGTGTGTGTGTGTGTGGGGTTTGTGTGGGGGTGGGGTGGTGTGTGGGATTGGTGGTGGGGGGTGTGTGTGAGGGTGTGGCGGTGTGGGGGTGTGTGGGGGTGTGTGTGGGGGGTGTGTGGGGGGGGTGGGTGGGGGTGTGTGGGGTGTGGTGTGGGTGGGGTTGGGGGTGTGTGGGGTGTGTGTGGGGGGTGGGGTGTGGGGGTTGTGTGGGGTTTGTTGTGTGTGTGGGGTGTGTGTGTGTGGTTGTGTGTGGGTGTGTTGGGGGTGTGTGGGGGTGTGTGGGGGTGGTGGGGTGTGGTGGGGGTGTTGGGTGTGTTGTGGGGGTGTGTTGTGGGTGTTGTGGAGGTGTGGGGGGGGTAGGTGGGGGGGGGGGTGGGTGTGGGGTGTGTGTGGGTTTGTTGTGTGGGGGGTGTGTGTGGGTGTGTGGGGGGTTGTGTGGGGGGTTGGGGTGTGTGTGTGGGGTGTGTGTGGGGGTGTGTGTGGGGGTGTGTGGGGTGTGTGTGGGGTTTGTGTGTGGGTGTGTTGAGGGTAGGTGTGTTTGGGTGTGTGTGGGTTTGTGGGGTGTGTGGGGGTGTGGGGGGTGTGGGGTGTGTGGGTGGTGTGGGGTTTGGTTGTGGGGTGTGTGGGGGTGTGTGTGGTGTGTTGGGGGGGGCTGTGGTGTGTGGGGGGTGTGGGGGGTGGGGGTTGTTGGGGGGGTGTGGGGGGGGTCTGTGTGGGGGTGTGTGGGGGGTGTGTGGGGGTGTGTGGGGTGTGTGTTGGGGTGTGTGTTTGGGGTGTGTGTTGGGGTGTGTGTTGGGGGTGTTTGTGGGGGTGTGTGTGGGGGGTGTGTGGGGGTGGTGTTGGGGTGTGGGGGTTGGGGGTGTGTGGTGTGTGGTGGGGGGTGTGTGGGGTGTGGGGGTGTGTGGGGGGTGGGGTGTGGGGGGGTGTGGGTGGGGGTCTGTGGGGGTGTGTGGGGGGGTGTAAGGTGTGTGTAGGTGTTGTGGGTGTGTGTGGGGTATTTGTGTGGGTTTGTGTGGTGGGGGGTGTGTGGGGGTGTGTGGGTGTGGGTTTGGGAGGGTGGGGATGGGTGTGTGTGGGTGTGTGGGTGGGTGTTGGGGTTTGTTGGGGTGTGTGTGGGGTGTGTGTGGGGTGTGTGGGGTGTGGGGGGGTGGTTTGGGTGTGTGGGGTGTGTGTGGGGGTGTGGAGGGGGGGGTGGGGGGGGTGTGTGTGGGGGTCCTGTGGGGTGTAGGTGTGTGTTGGTTGTGTGGGTTTGTGGGGTTTGTGTGTGCGTGTGTGTTGGGGTGTGTGTGGGGGGGGTGTGTGGGTGTGGGGGTGGGGTGTGGGGGTTGTGTGGGGGTGTGTGGGGTGGTGTGTGGGTGTGTGGGGGTGTGTGGGTGGGGTGTTGGGTGGTTGTGGGGTGGGTGTGGTGGTGTGTGGGGTGTGTGGGTGTGGGGTGGGTGTGTGTTGGGTGTGTGTTGGGGTGTGTTGGGGGTTGTGTGGGGGGTGTGGTGGGTGTGTGTTGGGGGTGGGTGTGTGGGTGTGTGGGTGTGTGGGAGTTGGGGTGTGGTGGGGGTGTGTGGGGGTGGGTGTGGGGGGGGTGTGTGGGGGGTGTGTGGGGTTTGTTGGGGTGTGTGGGGGTGTGGGTGTGTGTGGGGTGTGTGTGGGGGGGGGGGTGTGGGTGTGGGGGTTGGGGGTGTGGGGTGGGTTGGTTTGTGGTGGGTGTTTGGTGGGTGGGGTGTGTGTGGGTGGTGAGGGGGTGTGTTGGGGTGTGTGTGGGGGGGGTGTTGGTGGGGGGGAGGGGGTGTGTGGGGGTGGGGGTGTGGGGGGGGGGTGTGGGGTGTGTGGGGTCTTGTAGGTGTGTGGGGGTGTGTGGGGGTGTGTGGGGTGTGGGTGTGTGTGGGTTTTGTGTGGGTGTGTTTGAGGTGTGGTAGGGGGGGTGTTGTGTGGGTGGTGTGGGGGTGTGTTGGGGGGGTGGGTGTGGGGTGTGTGGGTGGTTGGGGGTGTGTGGGGGTGTGTGGGGGTGGCGTGGGGGGGGGGGGTGGGGGTGTGTGGGTGTGTGGGTTGGGGTGTGGGGGTGTTGGGGTGGTGTGTGGGGTGTGTGTTGGGGTGTGGGGTGTGTGTGGGGTGGTGGGTGTGTGTGGGGGGTGTGTGGGGGTGTGTTGGGGTGTGTGTGGGTGTGTGTGTGGGTGTGTGTGTTGGTGTGTGTGGGGGGTGGGGGTGTGTGTGGTTTTTGGGGTGTGTGGGGGGGTGTGTGTGGTGTGTGTGGGGGTGTGTGGGGGTGTGTGGGGGGTGTGTTGGGTGTGTGTGTGTGTGTGGTGTAGGGGTGTGTGTTGTGGTGTGTGTGGGTTGTGTGTGGGTGTGTGTGTGTGGGGTGTGTGTGTGTGTGGGGGGGGGGGGGTGTGTGTGTGGGGGTGTGTGGGGGTGTGTGTGTGGGGTTGTGTTTGGGGTGTGTGTGGGGGGTGTGTGGGGGTGTTGGGGTGTTGTGGGTTTGTTGGGGGGTGTTGGGGGGTGGTGTGTGAGGGGGGTGGTGTGTTTTGGTGGTTTGTGTGTGTGGGGTGTGTGGGGTGCGGGTGGGGGTGTGTGGGTGTGTGGGGTGTGTGGGGGGTGGGGGTGTGGGGGGTGTGTGGGGGTGGGTGTGTTGGTTTGGTGTGTGTGTGGGGGTGTGTGGGTGGTGGGGGTGTGTTGGGGTGTGTGGGTGTGTGTTGGGGTGTGTGTGGGGTGTGGGTTGTGGGGGTGTGTGGGTGTGTGTGTGGTGTTATTTGTGTGTGTGGTGGGTTGTGTGAGGGGGTGGGTGTGGGGTGTGTGGTTTGGGGGGTGTGGGGGGGTGAGGTGTGGGGGGTGTGTGGGGGTGTGTGGGGGTGTGCCCCCCCTGGGGTGTGTTTGGGGTGTGGGGGGGGGGGTGTGTGTGTGTGTTGTGTGGGTGGTGTGTGTGTGGGGTGGGGGGTGGGGGTGTGTGGGTGTGGGGTGGGTGTGGGTGTGGTGGGGTTGTGGGGTGTGTGGGGGTGTGGGGGGTGTGTGGGTGTGTGTGGGTGGGGTGTGGGGGTGTGTGGGGTGGGTGGGTGTGTGTGGGGATGTTGGTGTGTGTGTGGGGTGTGTGGGGGTGTGTGTGGGGGGGTTGTGTGGGGTGTGTTGGGGTTTTGTGTGTGGGTGTGTGGGTGTGTGGGTGGGGGTGGGTGTGTGTGGGGTGTGTGGGGTGTGGGGTGTCGGGGTTGTGGGGTTGTGTGGGGGGTGTGGGGTGTGTGGGGTGTGTGTGTGGGGGGGGGGGGGGTGTGGTGGGGGGGGGGGGGTGTGTGGGGGGTGGGGGTGTGGGGGTGTGGGTGTGTGTGTGTGGGGTGTGTGGGGGGTGGTGGTGTGTGGGGTGGTGGGGGGTGTGGGGGGGGGTGTGTGGGGGTGGGTTTGGTGTGTGGGGTGTGTGAGGGGGTTTGTGGGGGTGTGAGTGGGGTGTGGGGTGTGTGTTGGGGTGTTGGGGGGGGTGTGGGGGTGTTGTGGGGTGGGTGTGTTTGTTGGGTGTGGGGGTGTGGGTGTGTGGGGTGGTGGGGGGGGTGGGGGTTGTGTGTTGGTGTTGGGGGGGGCTGTTGTGGGGGTGTGGGGGGTGGGTGGGTTGGGGGTGTGGTGGGGGGGGGGGGTGTGTGGGGGGGTGGGGGTGTGTGGGGGGGTGTGTGGGGGGTGTGGGGGGGTGTGGGGTGTGTAGGGGGTGTGGTGTGGGGTGTGTGGGTGTGTGGGGGGTGGGGTGTGGGGTTTGTGGGGGGTGGGGGGGGTGTGGGGGTGTGGTGGGGTGTGGTGGGGGTGTGGTGGGGGGTGTGTGGGGTGTGTGGGGGTTGGGGGGGGGTGGAGGGGGGGTTGGTGGGGGTGTGGGGGGGGGTGGGTTTGTCTGTTTGTGGGGGTGTGGGGTTTGTTTGGGGTGTGTGTTGGGTTTGTGTGTTGGGGATGTGGGGTGGGGTGTGAGTGGGTGTGTGTGGGGGGTGTGGGTGTGTGTGGGGGGGGGTTGGTGGGGGGGGTGTGTGTGTGGGGGGGGGTGTGGGGGGGGGGTGTGGGGGGGTCTGTGGGGGTGTAGGTGGCGGGTGTGTTGGGGTGTGTTGGGTGTGTGTGGGGGGGTGTGTGGTTTTGGGGGGGGTGTGTTGGGGTGTGTGTTGGGGGTGTGTGGTTGGGGGTGTGGGGGGGTGTGGGGGTGTGTGGGGTGTGGGGGGGTGGGGGTGTGTGGTGTGGGGGGTGTGGGTGTGGGTGTGTGGTGTGGGGGTGTGGGGGTGGTGTGTGTGGGGGGTGGGGGGTGTGTGTGTGGGGGGTGTGGGGGTTGGTTTGTTGGGGGTGTGTGTTGTGTGTGTGGGGTGGTGTGTGTGTGGGGGGGTGGGGGGTGTGGGTGGTGGGGTAGGGTGTGTGGGGTGTGTCGGGGGGTGTGGGTGGGGTGTTGTGTGGGGGGGGGTGTGGGGTGTTGGGGGGGGTGTGTTGGGGGTGGGTTGGGGGTGTGTTGGGGGGTGGTGTTGGGGGGTGTGTGGGGTGGGGGGGGTGGGGGGGGGGGGTGTGTAGGGGGTGTGGGGTGGTGTGGGGGGGTGTGGGGGGGTCTGGGGGTGTGGGGGTGTGGGGTGTGGGGGTTTGTGGGGGTGGGGTGTGGGGTGTGGGGTGTGGGTTGGGGGGGTGTGTGGGGGGTTGTTGGGGGTGTGGTGGTGTGTGGGGTGTGGGGGTGTGGTGGGGGGTGTGTGGGGGTGTGTGTTGGGGGGTTGTGGGGGGTGTTGTGGGTGTGTGGGGGGGTGTGGGGGGTTGGGGGTGGGGGTGGGGTGGGGGGGGTGTGGTGTGGGGGGTGTTGGGGGGGTGTGGGGGTTGGGGTGGTGTGGTGGGGTGGGGTGTGGGGTGGGGGTGGTGGGGGTGTGTTTGGGTGGGGGGGTGGTGTGGGGGGGGTGTGTGTGGGGTGTGTGGTGGTGGTTGGTGTGTGTTGTGTGTGTGTGTGTGTGGGGGGTGGTGTGTGGTGTGTGTGTGTTGTGTGTGGGGGTGTGTGTGGGGGTGTGGGGTGTGTGGGTGTGGTGTTGGGTGTGGTGGGGTGGTGGGGGGTGTGTTTGGGTGTGGGGGTGTGGGGGTTGTGGGGGTGTGTGGGGGGTGTGTGGGGTGGTGTGGTGGGGGGTGTGTGTGTGTGGTGGGTTGTGTGTGGGGGTTGTGTGGGGGGTGTGGGGTGTGTGTGTGTGTGTGGGGTTGTGTGTGTGGGGGGTGTGGTGGGGGGGTGTGTGGGGTGTGTGTGGGTGTGTGTTGGGGTGTGTGGGGTGTGGGGGGTGTGTGTGGGGGTGTGTGTGGGGGTGTGGTGTGTGTGTGGGGGGGGGGGGGGGGGGGGGGTGTGTGGGGTGTGTGGGGGTTGGGGTGGGGTGTGTGTGGGGGGAATGGTGGGGGTGTGTGGGGGGTGTGTGGGTGGGGTGTGGGGGTGTGTGTGGGGGGGGGGGTGGTGGGGTGTGAGGTGTGTGTTTGGGGGGTGTGTGGGGGTGTGGGGGGAGGGATTTGTGGAAGGTTGGGGTTGTGGGGGTGTGGGGGGGTGTGGGGTGGGGGGTGTGGGGGGGGGGGTGTGTGGGTGTGTGGGGGGGTGTGGGGTGTGTGGGGGGTCCTGTGTGGGGGTGTGGTGGGGGGGTTTGGGGGTGTGTGGGGTGTGTGTGGGGGTGTGGTGGGGTGTGTGTGGGGGGTGTGTGTGGGTGGTGTGGGTGTGTGGGTGTGTGGGGGCTGTGTGGGGGTTGTGTGGGGGTGTGTGGTGGGGGTGTTGGGGGGTGGTGTGTGGGGGGGGGTGTGTGGGGGGGGGGTGTGTGGGGGGGGGGCAGGTGTGGTGTTGTGGGGGGTGTGGGGGTGGGTGTGTGGGGGTGTGGGGGTGGTGGGGGTGGGGGTGTGGGGGTGCGTGTCACTATGTCAAGTCAATTCAAATGAAGAGATTGTATTGCCATGTGTCCCAGACAGGACAATGAGATTCTTGCTTGCTGCAGCTCAGCAGAGCATTGTAGGCATAAATACAGAACAGTTCTGTTCAATGTACACCTACATAAGCAGAAGTCGCCGTTCCATTCGCCAGTGTACCAGGCGACTGCCGGCAGCTAGACAGTCACCGGCAGTCACCCGAAACATCACCAAAGTGGGACAGGACTTCTGCAGCTTACGACTTTCGGACCTTGTGAGATAGGTGGACCTTACCAGAGCAGATCACTCCCGCATCATTCCTCTCATGACATGTCCGCAGGTTGAGCCTCTGTGATGGACAGTTCCAGATGAACGCTTCTAACCCAGTGCATCGCACGTGGTCAAAGAGAATGGGCCCACTTGCCTCCCCGAAATAGCCTCCGGGTACAATTGCACGGCCAAAACCACAGCCCAGTTGGGAACAAACTACCTGGCCGTTCAAGATGTTCCAACCGGATGCACAAATTGAACCCCATGTTCCATTGTAGAAGCTTTCCACCCTTCCAGAACATGTGTCGGTCCCGCCAACAAGACGGAGATCCATGTCCTCTAGTGAAAGAAAAACATCAGGTCACATTGGAATTAAACTAGAAAGGCTGGGGGGAGGGGCTCGGGTAGAGGGGACAAGGGGACAGGGTGTGGGGCAAGAGGCAGAGAAGGGAAGCACACAGACCCAAAATGTAGGCTAGAAAGAGGAAAAAGATAATAGACAGAGAAGAAGGGATGGTGGGTTTCTAAAATGTGTATATTTTAATGCCAAGAGCATTGTAAGAGAGGTGGATGAACTTACAGCCTGGATTGACACCTGGAAATATGATGTTGTGGCAATCAGTGAAACATGGTAGCAGGAGGGCTGTGATTGGAAACTAAATATTCCAGGATTTCGTTGCTTCAGGTGTGATAGAATTGGAGGGACCAGAGGGGGAGGTGTTGCATTGCTTGTCAGAGAAGGTATTACAGCAGTGCTTTGGCAGGATAGATTAGAGGGCTCGTCTAGGGAGGCTATTTGGGTGGAACTGAGAAGTGGGAACGGTGTAGCAACACTTTTAGGGGTGTATTATAGACCGCCAAATGGGGAGCGAGAATTGGAAGAGCAAATATGTAAGGAGATAGCAGATATTAGTAGTAAGCAAAAGGTAGTGATTGTGGGAGATTTCAATTTTCCAAAAATAGACTGGGAAACACATTCTGCAAATGGGCTGGATGGTTTGGAGTTTGTAAAAATGTGTGCAGGATAGTTTTTTGCAGCAGTACATAGAGGTATCGACTAGAGAAGGGGCAGTGCTGGACCTCCTGTTAGGAAATGAGGCAGGTCAGGTGATGGAGATATGCGTTGGTGAGCACTTCGGGACCAGTGATCACAATACCATTAGTTTCATTATAATTATGGAAAGAGTCAGAACTGGACCTAGGGTGGAGATTCTTGATTGGAGAAAGGCTAACTTTGAGGGAATGCGTAAGGATTTAAAAGGAGTGAATTGGGACACTCTGTTTTATGGGAAGGATGTAGAAGAGAAATGGACGACATTTAAAGGGGAAATTGTAAGAGTACAGAATCTTTATGTCCCTGTTAGGTTGAAAGGAAATAGTAAAAATTGGAAAGAGCCATGGTTTTCAAGGAAAATTGGACACGTTTCGAAAAAAGAGAGATATCTACAATAATTATAGGAGGCATGGAGTAAATGAGGTACTAGAGGAGTATAAAGAATGTAAAAAGAATCAAGAAAGAAATTAGGAAGGCTAAAAGAAGATATGAGGTTGCTTTGGCAAGAAAGTTGAAAGTAAATCCAAAGGGTTTCTACAGCTATATTAATAGCAAAAGGATAACGAGGGATAAAATTGGACCATTAGAGAGCCAGAATGGACAGCTATCTGCAGAGCCAAAAGAGATGGGGGAGATATTGAACAATTTCTTTTCTTCGGTATTCACCAAGGAGAAGGATATTGAACTCGATGAGTTAAGGGGAAAGAGTAGAGTAGCTATGGAAACTATGAGATTCAAAGAGGAGGAAGTACTGACACTTTTGAAAAATATAAAAGTGGATAAGTCTCCAGGTCCTGACAGGATATTCCCTAGGACATTGAGGGAAGTTAGTGTAGAAATAGCAGGAGCTATGACAGAAATATTTCAAATGTCATTGGAAACGGGTATAGTGCCGGAGGATTGGCGTACTGCGCATGTTGTTCCATTGTTTAAAAAGGGTTCAAAGAATAAACCTAGCAATTATAGACCTATTAGTTTGACGTCAGTGGTGGGTAAATTAATGGAAAGGATACTTAGAGATAATATATATAAGCATCTGGATAAACAGGGTCTGATCAGGAACAGTCAACATGGATTTGTGCCTGGAAGGTCATGTTTGACAAACCTTCTTGAATTTTTTGAAGCGGTTACTAGGGAAATTGATGAGGGTAAAGCAGTGGATGTTGTCTATATGGATTTCAGTAAGGCCTTTGACAAGGTCCCCCATGGAAGGTTGGTTAAGAAGGTTCAATCTTTGGGTGTTAATGGCAGAGTAGCAAGATAGATTCAACAGTGGCTGAATGGGAGATGTCAGAGAGTAATGGTGGATGCCTGTTTGTCAGGTTGGAAGCCAGTGACCAGTGGGGTGCCTCAAGGATCGGTGTTGGGTCCACTGTTGTTTGTCATGTACATCAATGATCTGGATGATGGGATGGAAAATTGGATAAGTAAGTATGCAGATGATACTAAGATAGGTGGTGTTGTGGATAATGAAGTAGATTTTCAAAGTCTACAGAGAGATTGGGCCATTTGGAAAAGTGGGCTGAAAGATGGCAGATGGAGTTTAATGCTGATAAGTGTGAGGTGCTACATCTTGGCAGGACAAATCAAAATAGGACGTACATGGTAAATGGTAGGGAATTGAGGAATGCTGTGGAACATAAAGATCTAGGAATAACTGTGCATAGTTCCCTGAAGGTGGAATCGCATGTAGATAGAGTGGTAAAGAAAGCTGGCCTTTGTAAATCAGAGCATTGAATATAGGAGTAGGGAAGTAATGTTAAAATTCTACAAGGCATTGGTAAGACCAATTCTGGAGTATGGTGTACAATTTTGGTCGCCTAATTATAGGAAAACAAAATAGAGAGAGTACAGAGGAGATTTACTAGAATGTTGCCTGGGTTCCAGCAACTATGTTACAGAGAAAGGTTGAACAAGTTAGGTCTTTATTCTTTGGAGCGCAGAAGGTTAAGGGGGTGACTTGATTGAGGTCTTTAAAAAATGATGAAGGGATAGACAGAGTTGAAGTGGATAAGCTTTTTCCCATTGAGGGAAGGGAAGATTCAAACAAGAGGGCATGACATGAGAATTAAGGGACACAAGTTTAGGGGTAACGTGAGGGGAACTTCTTTACTCAGAGGGTGGTGGCTGTGTGGAATGAGCTTCCAGCAGAAGTGGTGGAGGCAGGATCGATTTTAACATTTAAAAGTAAAGTGGATAGGTATATGGACAGGAAGGGAATGGAGGGGTATGGTCTGAGTGCAGGTAGATGGGACTAGGGGAAAACAAATGGTCGGCACGGACTGGAAGGGCCGAGAGGGCCTGTTTCTGTGCTGTAATTGTTATATGGTTATATGGAATGAAATGTAAGCATGCAGGTACAGCAGGCAGCGTTGAAAGCCAAAGGCATGTTGGCTTTCATAACAAGAGGAGTTGAGTATCGGAGCAAAGAGGTCCTTCTACAGTTGTATAGGGCCCTGGTGAGAGCACACCTGGAATATTGTGTGCAGTTTTGGTCTGTTGGCCTTCATTACAAGAGGCGTTGAGTATCGGAGCAAAGAGGTCCTTCTGCAGTTGTACACTTCCTAAGTGAGACCACACCTGGAGAATTGTGTGCAGTTTTGCTCGCCTAATTTGAGGAACGACATTCTTGCTATTGAGGGAGCCCAGCGTAGGTTCACCAGGTTAATTCCCGGGATGGCGGGACTGTCATATGCTGAGAGAATGGAGCTGCTGGGCTTGTACACTAAGGAGCTTAGAAGGATGAGAGGGTATCTCATTGAAATATATAAGATTATTAAGGGTAGAGGCAGGAAACATGTGCCCCATGTTGGGGAAGTCCAGAACCAGGGTCACACACAGTGTAAGAATAAGGGGTCGACAATTTAGGACTGCGATGTGGAGAAACCTTTCCACCCAGAGAGTTGTGAATCTGTGGACATTTGGGACTTAGATGAGGAGAAACTTTTCCACCCAGAGAGTTGTGAATCTGTGGGATTCTCTGCCACAGGCAGTGGAGGCCAATTCACTGGATGTTTTCAAGAGAGAGTTAGATTGAGATCTTAGGGCTAACAGGGGATATGGGGAGAAAGCAGGAACTGGTTCTGATTGTGGATGATCAGCCGTGATCATATTGAATGGCTGTGCTGGCTCGAAAGGCCGAATGGCCTTCTCCTGCACCTATTTCCTATGTTCTAGATTAGTTTATCAATGTTTAAATTAGTCTAGTTATGGGGACTCGAGGGGCCAGAGCTACAGGGAGAGGTTGGGGCAAGGCTGGGACTCTATTCCTTGGAGCGCAGGAGGATGAGGAGTGATTTTGTAGAGGTGTACAAAATCACCAGAGGAAGAGATCGGGTAGACGCAAGGAGTCTCTTGCCCAGAGTAGGGGAATCGTGGACCAGAGGACACGGGTTTAAGGTGAGAGAGAGAGGGGGGGGGGAGATTTGTTAGGAACCTGAGGTGGTGGGTGTATGGACCGAGCTGCCGGAGGAGGTAGTTGAGGCTGGGACTATCACAACACTTGGACATGTACATGGATAGGACAGGTTTGGAGAGATATGGGCCAAACGCGGGCAGGTGGGACTAGTGTAAATGGGGCATGTTGGCCGATGTGGGCAAGATGGGCCGAATGGCATGTTAAGTTTATATAAGGTGGACACAAATGTTGGAGTAACTCAGCGGGACAGACAGCATCTCTGGAGAGAAGGAATGGGCGACGTTTCGGGTCGAGACCCTTCATCAAGAGAGGCGATGGTGACTTCGTCTTGGCATTGATGACTTTGTCTTGGCATTGAGTTCGTCACGGACATTGTTGGCCAAAGAGACTGTTTTCGTGATGTATAATTCACTACAGGTGTGACTAGTGTGGTAAGCATGCAGGTACAGCAGGCAGTGAAGAAAGTCAATGTCATGTTGGCCTTCATAACAAGAGGAGTTGAGTATGGGAGCAAAGAGGTCCTTCTGCAGTTGTACAGGGCCCTGGTGAGACCACACCTGGAGTATTGTGTGCAGTTTTGGCCTGTTGGCCTTCATAACAAGAGGAGTTGAGTATAGGAGCAAAGAGGTCCTTCTACAGATGTACAGGGCCCTGGTGAGACCACACCTGGAGTATTATGTGCAGTTTGGTCTCCAAATTTGAGGAAGGACATTCTTGCTATTGAGGGAGTAGGTTTACCAGGTTAATTCCCGGGATAGTGGGACAGTCATATGCTGAGAGAATGGAGCGGCTGGGCTTGTATACTCTGGAGTTTAGAAGGATGAGAGGGCATCTTATTGAAATATATAAGATTATCAAGGGTTTGGACACGCTAGAGGCAGGAAACAATTTCCTGATGTTGGGGGAGTCCAGAACCAGGGGCCACACTTTAAGAATAAGAGGTCGGCCATTTAGAATGGAGACTAGGAAACACTTTTTCACTCAGAGTTGTGAGTCTGTGGAATTCTCTGCCTCAGAGGGCGGTTCTCTGGACACTTTCAAGAGAGAGCTAGATAGGGCTCTTAAATATAGCGGAGTCAGGCTATATGGGGAGAAGGCAGGAACGGGGTACTGATTGGGGATGATCAGCCATGATCACATTGAATGGCGGTGCTGGCTTGAAGGGCCGAATGGCCTACTCCTGCATCTATTGTCTTAAAGGATTGGGCAGGCTAAATGCAGAAAAAATGTTTCTGATGTTGGGGGAGTCCAGAATTAGGGGCCACATACAGTTTAAGATTAAGGGCTCAAAGTGCCGAATGACCTACTCCTGCAACTATTGTCTATAGTCTATCGGATCATAGAGTCATAGACACAACGAGCCATTGTGGAAATGAGAGGTAAGTCTATGGAACGAGCTGCAGGAGGAGGTTGACAAAAATGCTGGAGAAACTCAGCGGGTGAGGCAGCATCTATGGAGCGAAGGAAATAGGCAATGTTTCATAGAATCATAGAAAATAGGTGCAGGTGTAGGCCATTCGGCCCTTTTAGTCTGCACCGCCATTCAATATGATCATGGCTGATCATCCAACTCAGTATCCTGTACCTGCCTTCTCTCCATACCCCCTGATCCCTTTAGCCACATCTAACTCCCTCTTAAATATAGCCAATGAACTGGCCTCAACTACCTTCTGAGGCAGAGAATTCCACAGACCACTCTCTGTGTGAAAAATGATTTTCTCATCTCGGTCCTAAAAGACTTCCCCCTTATCCTTAAACTGTGACCCCTTGTCCTGGACTTCCCCAACATCGGGAACAATCTTCCTGCATCTAGCCTGTCCAACCCCTTAAGGTTCGGGTCAAGACCCTTCTTCAGACTGCTGGAGGAGGTCATTGAGGCAGGGACTGACTTCTGCACCAATTGTCTATGGTCTATTGTCTACAGATACTTACCAACTACAGTGATTTCTTTCGGAAGACTGTTGGCCGACTGGAAAGTGATTTCCGCCACCTCTATTTGGTAATTGCACCAATATTTCCCATCATGTGTTTTGTTAATGTTGGTCATATTGAATTTGGCCATGTTCAGTGCCGAAGTGACATTGGCTGTCATCAATGGTTCCTCCTGCCCGTCTCTGAAGAGCAGCATCTTGGCACCTCTGTATAAAGACGTTACGCGGCACACTATCTCAATGGATTCCCCCTTGAAGTACATCCCTTTCCCAGAGATGCTGACAACTGGTTCAGAAGGTGTATCTGAATTTGGGAAAGACAAAACAGAAGGCAAATCCAGTCAGCAACCACAGTGGAGTTACTGCCTTACAGTGCTTGCAGCACCGGTTCCATCCCGACCATAGGTGCTGTCCGTGCGGAATTTGCACATTCTCCCCGTGACCTGCGTGGGGTTTCTCCGGGCGCTCCGGTTTCCTCCCACACTCCGAAGACGTACAAGCCTGCTCGGTATATGTGTAAAATTGTCCTCCAGTGTGTGTAGGATAGTGTTAGTGTGCGGGGATTGCTGGTCGGCACGGACTTGGTGGGGAAGGGCCTGTTCCGCGCTGTATCTCTAAACTAAACTAGTGTGTGAACGGGCGATCGCTGGTCGGCACGGACTTAGTGGGGAAGGGCCTGTTTCTGCGTTGTATCTCCAAACTAAACTATTCACAACTGAAACATTTGTCTTCATGGGCTGATTCGTAGTCTGTGTGTTTCGTAGTCCGAAGTTTCAGTATCCACCCGAACTGTCACAGTTGTACTGGGCTCAAGTGAGACCACACCTGGAGTGTTGTCTGCGGTTCTGGTGACCAGATTTGTTGTACTGGGCTAAAGGATTGGGCAGGCTAAATGCAGAAAAAATGTTTCTGATGTTGGGGGAGTCCAGAATCAGGGCCACATACAGTTTAAGATTAAGGGCTCAAAGTGCCGAATGACCTACTCCTGCAACTATTGTCTATAGTCTATCGGATCATAGAGTCATAGACACAACGAGCCATTGTGGAAATGAGAGGTAAGTCTATGGAACGAGCTGCAGGAGGAGGTTGACAAAAATGCTGGAGAAACTCAGCGGGTGAGGCAGCATCTATGGGGCGAAGGAAATAGGCAATGTTTCATAGAATCATAGAAAATAGGTGCAGGTGTAGGCCATTCGGCCCTTTTAGTCTGCACCGCCATTCAATATGATCATGGCTGATCATCCAACTCAGTATCCTGTACCTGCCTTCTCTCCATACCCCCTGATCCCTTTAGCCACATCTAACTCCCTCTTAAATATAGCCGATGAACTGGCCTCAACTACCTTCTGTGGCAGAGAATTCCACAGACTCGCCACTCTCTGTGTGAAAAATGATTTCTTCATCTCGGTCCCAAAGGCATTCTCCCTTATCCTTAGCCCTTGCTCTGGACCTCCCCAACGTCGGGAACAATCTTCCTGCATCTAACCTGTCCAACCCCTTAGGAATTTTGTAAGCAAATGGCTGATCATCCACCCGATACCCGATCTAATCCTCTGGTGATTTTGTACACCTCTATAAGATCACCCCTCATCCTCCTGCGCTCCAAGGAATAGAGTCCCAACCCTGGCCCAACCTCTCCCTGTAGCTCTGGCCCCTCGAGTTCCTATAACTAGACTAACTTAAACATTGATAAACTAATCTAGAACATAGAAAATAGGTTCAGGAGAAGGCCATTCGGCCTTTCGAGCCAGCACCGCCATTCAATATGATCATGGCTGATCATCCAACTCAGTACCCCGTTCCTGCTTTATCCCTGTATCCCTTGATTCCATTAGCCCTCAGAGCTAAATCTAACTCTCTCTTGCAAACATCCAGTGAATTGGCTCCACTGCCTTCTGTGGCAGAGAATAGTAAGATTAAACGAGAACTTACCAGTTTGAAGTTTGATCTTTATTCTATGAGGAGTTACGACGAGCGATAACGTGAAGAAGGCAGTCAATCCGTTTGCGCGTCAATTTTCAAAGCAGCGGCGTAAAATTTTTGACCAGTATTGGAGAGAGCTTGAGAACTACCAGATGACCTTTATGATACGAGGGTTGGGCACGGTGGGCACGTAATCGCTCATCGTAACTCCTCATCAAATAAAGATCATACTTCAAACTGGTAAGTTCTCGTTTAATCTTACTATTTCATTTCGGAGTCACGTGAGTGATTACGTGAAGACTTCAAAGCTCTGTGATTTCATGGCTGATCATCCAACTCAGTATCCTGTACCTGCCTTCTCTCATACCCCCTGATCCCTTTAGCCACAAGAGCCACATCTAACTCCCTCTTAAATATAGCCAACGAACTGGCCTCAACTACCTTCTGTGGCAGAGAATTCCACAGACTCTGTGTGAAAAATGTTTTCCTCATCTCTGTCCTAAAGGAATTCCGCCTTATCCTTAGACTGTGACCCCTTGTTCTGGACCTCCCCAACATCAGGAACAATCTTCGTGCATCTAGCCTGTCCAACCCCTTAAGAATTTTGTAAGTTTCTATAAGATCCCCTCTCAATCTTCTAAATTCCAGCGAGTACAAGCCGAGTCTATCCAGTCTTTCCTCATATGAAAGTCCTGACATCCCAGGAATCAGTCTGGTGAACCTTCTCTGTACTCCCTCTATGGCAAGAATGTCTTTCCTCAGATTAGGAGACCAAAACTGTACGCAATACTCCAGGTGTGGTCTCACCAAAACCCTGTACAACTGCAGTAGAACCTCCCTGCTACTATACTCAAATCCTTTCGCTATGACTGCTAACATACCATTCGCTTTCTTCACTGCCTTAGAAGTGTTTCCAACTTGTAAATGGTCCACTATCCCATGTTTCGGAAAGAACCAGACCCACCTACCTTCATGGCTACCGGTGGTCTTATGGTAAGCTCAAAGGCCCCTCATGCAGGTTCTATTTCTGTCCTCGATTGGAGAGGACTGGTAGGGTACGTGGATTCCATATTTTTCCTGAGACCGCTAGAATTTAGAAGATTGAGGGGGAATCTTATAGAAACTTACAAAATTCTTAAGGGGTTGGACAGGCTAGATGCAGGAAGATTGTTCCCGATGTTGGGGAGTCCAGAACAAGGGATCACACAGTTTAAGGATAAGGGGGAAGTCTTTTAGGACCAAGATCAAAAAATCATTTTTCACACAGAGAGTGGTGAGTCTGTGGAATTCTCTGCCACAGAAGGTAATTGAGGCCAGTTCATTGGCTATATTTAAGAAGGATTTGGCCCTTGTGGCTAAAAGGATCAGGGGGTATGGAGAGAAGGCAGGTACAGGATACTGAGTTGGATGATCAGCCATGATCATATTGAATGGCGGTGCAGGCTCGAAGGGCCGAATGGCCTACTCCTGCACCTAACTTATATGTTTCTAACTCCCTCCTTGGAGCATACCATTGTGGACGACCTCTCCATTAGATTCTCCATGTGGGTTTGATGTCCGAAGAACGTTGCCCATTGAAGGAGGGGATCCTCTCCATCAGGAATCCTCCTAGCCCGACTTAACCATATACCATATAACCATATAAAAATTACAGCACGGAAACAGGCCCTCTCGACCCTTCCAGTCCGTGCCGACCATTTGTTTTCCCCTAGTCCCATCTACCTGCACTCAGACCATACCCCTCCATTCCCTTCACGTCCATATACCTATCCACTTTACTCTTAAATGTTAAAATCGATCCTGCCTCCACCACTTCTGCTGGAAGCTCATTCCACACAACCATCACCCTCTGAGTAAAGAAGTTCCTCCTCACGTTACCCCTAAACTTCTGCCCCTTAATTTGTTGACTTGTGTGAGTCAACGGACTTTCTCCGTGGCTGCCCTCCAAGCGGGTTTGCCAAGGAGCTGCCGGCGCCAGTCTGAAGCCGCCAGCGACTCTGAAGGCGAATTTGACCGCCGACGCTACCCATCGCCGTAGCGGGTTCCCTGCGGTCCGTGGCCGGGATTCCCCTCGGTCCGTGACTGGGCCGCGGTCCATAAAGGTTTCCCCGCGGCCCATCCCGACTTCGCCCCGAAATCCAGCAGGAAGCTCTGTAAGAAGAGATTCCTGCAATGGAAACCTAATCTTAAAAGTTTAAAAACTTACCTTCAGGTTTAAACTTACCGCTGGCAGGAGCAGCGCATGCGGGCTGGCGGCTTCTTCATGGAATCACGCACGTGACTCCAAAATGAAATCCCACAGATTCACAACTCTCTGGGTGGAAAAGTTTCTCCTAATCTCAATCCTAAATGGCCACAGATTCACAACTCTCTGGGTGGAAAATTTTCTCCTAATCTCAGTCCCAAATGGACGAACCTACATTTTTAAACTGTGTGTAGCTCCTGGTTCAGGACTCCCCCAACATCGGGAATTTCCCCTCTCATCCTTCTAAACTCCAGAGTGTACAAGCCCAGCCGCTCCATTCTCTCAGGATATGACAGTCCCGCCATCCCGGGAATTAACCTGGTGAGCCTACGCTGCACTCCCTC
The DNA here is from genome assembly GCA_035221665.1 of Okamejei kenojei. NCBI lineage: Eukaryota > Metazoa > Chordata > Chondrichthyes > Rajiformes > Rajidae > Okamejei > Okamejei kenojei. Next base: position 21,729 of record JAVHYY010000427.1, on the reverse strand, counting down.
AATAGCAAGAATTTGGAGACCAAAACTGCACACAATACTCCAAGTGTGGTCTCACCTGTGCAACTGCAGAAATATCCTTTTGCTCCAAAGGAGGTTTACAAGAACCATCCCAGCAATGAGTGGGTTAACTAACGTACGATGAGCGTTTGTCGGCGCTGGGCCTGTACTCGCTGGAGTTTAGAACAACGAGGGGGGGACCTCATTGGAAATTCACCGAATAGTGAAAGGTCTGGATGGAATGAATGTGGAGAAGATGTTTGCACTAGTGGGTTAGGAGGGAGAGATAGATCAGCATTGATTGAACGGCCGAGTGGACTCACAAGTTCTAGGGGCAGAATTAGGCCATTCGGCCCATCAAGTCGACTCCGCCATTCAATCCCAGCAGATCTATCTCTCCCACCTAACCCCATTCTCTTGCCTTCTCCCCATAACCCCTGACATTTAAGCAGAATTAATCCATTCGGCCCATCAAGGAACACTCCGCAATTAGTATCTAACTCTCCCTCCTAACCCCATTCTCCTGCCTTACTCCCTATAACCCGATACCCGCACTAACCCCATTCTCCTGCCTTCTCCCTATAACCCGATACCCGCACTAACCCCATTCTCCTGCCTTCTCCCCATAACCCCTGACACCCGCACTAATCAACAATCTATCTCTCTCTGCCTTAAATATATCCACTGACTTGTGGCCTCCACCGCCGTCTGTGGCAATGAATCCCACAGATTCACCGCCCTCTGGCTAAAGAAATTCCTCCTCATCTCCTTCCTAAAGGAACGTCCTTTAATTCTGAGGCTGTGCCCTCTGGTCCTAGACTCTCCCACTAGTGGAAACATCCTCTCCACATCCACTCTATCCGGGCCTTTCACTGTTTCAATGTGGTCCCCCCCCCCCCTCATTCTGCTAAACTCCAGCGAGTACAGCCCCAATGCTGACTAACGCTCATTGTACCTTAACCCACTCATTCCTGGGATCGTTCGTGTCACTGTATGTCATGTTGTTACATAGAAACATAGAAATATAGACAATAGGTGCAGGAGGAGGCCATTCGGCCCTTCGAGCCTGCACCGCCATTCATTGCGATCATGGCTGATCGTCCCCAATCAATAACCTGTGCCTGCCTTCTCCCCATATCCCTTGACTCCACTAGCCCCTAGAGCTCTATCTAACTCTCTCTTAAATCCATCCAGTGATTTGGCCTCCACTGCCCTCTGTGAAAGGGAATTCCACAAATTCACAACTTTCTGGATGAAAAAGTTCGCACCTCAGTCTTATATGACCTCCCCTTTATTCTAAGAACAGGTAGCTGTCGATCAGAAGTTTCTCATAGAAACGTAGAAACATAGAAAATAGGTGCAGGAGTAGGCCATTCGGCCCTTCGAGCCTGCACTGCCATTCAATATGATCATGGCTGATCATACAACTCAGTATCCCGTACCTGCCTTCTCTCCATACCCCCTGATCCCTTTAGCCACAAGGGCCACATCTAACTCCCTCTTAAATATAGCCAATGAACTGGCCTCAACTACCTTCTGTGGCAGAGAATTCCACACTCACCACTCTCTGTGTGAAAAATATTTTCTTCATCTCGGTCCTAAAGGAATTCCCCCTTATCCTTAAACTGTGACCCCTTGTTCTGTACCTCCCCAACATCGGGAACAATCTTCCTGCATCTAGCTTGTCCAACCCCTTAAGAATTTTGTAAGTTTCTATAAGATATCCTCTCAGTCTTCTAAATTCTAGCGAGTACAAGCCGAGTATCCAGTCTTTCCTGATATGAAAGTCCTGACATCCCAGGAATCAGTCTGGTGAACCTTCTCTGTACCCCCTCTATGGCAAGAATGTCTTTCCTCAGATTTGGAGACCAAAACTGTACGCAATACTCCAGGTGTGGTCTCACCAAAACCCTGTACAACTGCAGTAGAACCTCCCTGCTCCTATACTCAAATCCTTTTGCTATGAATGCTAACATACCATTTGCTTTCTTCACTGCCTGCTGCACCTGCAAGTCTCGGCGTGCAGGTACCTAGTCAAGGTTGAGACGGGGTGTGTCTTACCTAGGTACGTTACAAAACTTACCTTTAGCGGGGCTGCAGTTCTGTCACTGGCCGTGTGCGCGACGTTGGCGCCTTTAAGGGGAGGTTAAAGTGCGGTTTTCCCCTTGCCACCGGAGTTATATTTTCTCGGAGTGCAAGATATCTCTGGAGATTCGTTCCGACTGCCAGTAAGTTAATTTTTTTTTAATCGCTCGACTATTTCAGCGCTGGAGTAAAATAAAAATTAGCTCCTAGTGCCGTGAATGCCGACAACGGGACGGATTTTACGTAGGGGACAGGTAAGTGAAAGCTGTTTATTTTTACATATAAACTTGCTTGCTTAGATGACTTTAATCAATATTTCATGTTGCGAAACGGTGATTTATTCCCCATACGAACCGGCAGTGTTTTACCTGCCGATATGGGTTTTAAATTCATCGCAACCGCAACGTTCCAACCCATCGCGTTCCAGAAAATCCCACTCGCAAGCTGATTAAAATGCCCATTAATTTATGGGCATTAAACACTTAATTCCTTCAATTTTGCCTTTAAATTAATGACAATTAGATATAAAAATCATGTTATATTGTGAATTCTTGTGTGAATGTTATTTGGACACTTAGGCTATTTTAAAATGTTAACCTTTTCTTAAGAAATGGATAGATGTTTAGATCTAGTAATTGAATTTTGTAATTAGCTACAATTGGGTAACTAACTAATTATATGCTTTAATTTCAGGTCATCCAAGTAAGATTGTTTCATATTTGTTTCAGAATGCTTCAATCTATAATAACTGAAAATTTCTTTTTTTAAGAATTTTAAATTTTTTAAGAAAGTTATGGGCTTTTGAGTTCAGTCAATAGAAAAGCAATAGGGAACAAGATGCTAATTTCCGAGTATGAAAATGGCCATAACCTTTTTAATACTGAAAATATGAAAGTGAATTAGGTGTCAAATTAAACTTCTTTTTATGCTTTAACTGATGGGATAAATTGCAGATTTTTAAAATCTCAAAATTTTGTAACATTGCTATCTTACCTGTACAGGTGACTCTGGCAGCCCCGCCACGGTCACAGGTGAGGTCTTTGGTCCAAGCCCTTGCTGGGCAGACCCACAGGTAACGTTCTGCTCCTCCGCACCTGACCACACTGAGGTAGACAGGTGGCTTGACGTCCTGAACAGAGGTGGGCGAGCTGGTCTTGGCGAAACCGCAGCCCATTTGCCGGCAGACCACCTGCGCGTCGGCGATGTCCCATGAACTGCCGCACACCGATCCCCAGGTGCCGTTGAAGAACACCTGGACAAACCCAGAACACCTGCTCTGCCCGTCCACCAAGCGGAGGTCCAGGTCGTCTGTACAGATACAGGGCGGAGAGAAAGGTCAGCTATCGTGAGGGAGGGATGGACATACGGAGAGAGAGAGGGAGAGAGGGAGAGAGGGAGAGAGGGAGAGAGGGAGAGAGGGAGAGGGAGAGAGGGAGGAGAGAGGGAGGGAGAGAGGGAGGGAGAGAGGGAGGGAGAGAGAGGGAGAGAGGGAGGAGAGGGAGGGAGAGAGGGAGGAGAGAGGGAGGAGAGAGGGAGGGAGAGAGGGAGAGAGAGAGGGAGAGAGGGAGAGAGGGAGGGAGAGAGAGAGGGAGGGAGAGAGGGAGAGAGGGAGAATACGGAGAGGGAAGGAGAGAGAGAACTTTCCACTTTTGTTTGGTTTAGTTCAGAGATCCAGCGTGGAAACAAGCCCTTCGGCCCACCAAGTCCGCACCGACCAGCGATCCCGCACACAGGTTGAATTTAGTTTTGAGATGCTGCTCGACCACCAGGCTAACCAGGGATCCCCGGACACAAACACTATCCTCGGGATATAATAGACCATAGACAATAGGTGCAGGAGGAGGCCATTTGGCCCTTTGAGCCAGCACCAGCATTCAATGTGATCACTGCTGATCATCCATAATCAGTGCCTGCCTTCTCTCCATATCCCTTGACTCTGCTATCTTTAAGAGCTTTATATAGCTCTCTCTTGAAAGCATCTGCCTCCACCGCCCTCTGAGGCAGAGAATTCCAACTCTTTGGGTGAAAAAGTGTTTCCTCATCTCTGTTCTAAATGACCTACCACTTATTCCTAAGCTGTGGCCCTGGTTCTGGACTCCCCCAACATCGGGAACATGTTTCCTGCCTCTAGCGTGTCCAAACCCTTAACAATCTTATACGTTTCAATGAGATTCCCTCTCATCCTTCTGAATTCCAGAGTGTACAAGCCCAGCCGCTCCATTCTCTCAGCATATGACAGTCCCGCCAACCTTGTGAGCCTACGCTGCACTCCCTCAATAGCAAGAATGTCCTTCCTCAAATTTGGAGATCAAAACTGCACACAATACTCCAGGGCCTTGTACAACTGCAGAAGGACCTCTTTGCTCCAATACTCAACTCCTCTTATTATGAAGGCCAACATGCCATTCATTTTCTTCACTGCCTGCTGTATCTGCATGCTTACTTTCATTGACTAATGAACAAGGACCCCCAGATCCCGTTGTACCTTCCTTTTTCCCAACTTGACACCACTTAGATAATAATCTGCCTTCCTGTTCTTGCCACCAAAGTGGATAACCTCACATTTATCCGCATTAAACTGCATCTGCCCACTCCCCCAACCTGTCCAATTCACCCTGCATTCTCATAGCATCCTCCTCACAGTTCACACTGCCACCCAGCTTTGTGTTATCTGCAAATGTGCTCACGTTACTTTGAATCCCTTCATCTAAATCATTGATGTATATTGTAAATAGCTGCGGTCCCAGCACCGAGCTTTGCGGTACCCCACTAGTCACTGCCTGCCATTCTGACAGGGACCCGTTAATCCCTACTCTTTGTTTCCTGTCTGCCAACCACTTCTCTATCCATGTCAGCACTCTGCCCCCAATACCTTGTGCCCTCACTTTGCCCACTAATCTCCCATGTGGGACCTTACAAATGCTTTCTGAAAGTCCAGGTACACTACATCCACTGGCTCTCCCTTGTCCATTTTCCTAGTTACATGTTCAAAAAATTCCAGAAGATTAGTTATTAGGGGAAACATGGACTGGAAGGGCCGAGAGGGCCTGTTTCCGTGCTGTAATTGTTATATGGTTATTAGTCTTACAATTTCACCTAGTCTTTACAATTTTACAGAAGCCTATTAACTTTTAAATCCTGTACGTTCTGGGAGTGTGGGAGTAAACCGGAGCACCTGGGGAAATCCCACAGAGAACGCGGGGGCAACAGGCAAACAAACTTTCTATAAATCTATAACTGTTACTGCTTCTCTTCGATGGCTAAAGAGTTGTATCGGGCTCTGGTGAGACCACATCTGGAGTATTGTGTACAGTTTTCATCTCCTAATCTGCGGAAGGACATCCTTGTGATTGAGGCAGTGCAGTGTAGGTTCACCAGATCGATCCCTGGGATGGCGGGACTGTCATATGAGGAAAGATTGAAAAGACTAGGCTTGTATTCACTGGAGTTTAGAAAGATGAGGGGGGATCTTATAGAAACATATAAAATCATAAAAGGTCTGGACAAGCTAGATGCAGGAAAAATGTTCCCAATATTGGGTGAGTCCAGAACCAGGGGCCACAGTCTTAGAATAAAGGGGAGGTCATTTAAGACTGAGGTGAGAAAAAACATTTCCACCCAGAGAGTTGTGAACCTGTGGCCATTTAGGACTGAGAGGAGGAGAAACTTTTCCACCCAGAGAGTTGTGAATTTGTGGAATTCCCTGCCACAGAGGGCAGTGGAGGCCAAGTCACTGGATGGATTTAAGAGAGAGTTGGATAGAGCTCTAGGGGCTAGAGGAGTCAAGGGATATGGGGAGAAGGCAGGCACGGGTTATTGATAGGGGACGATCAGCCATGATCACAATGAATGGCGGTGCTGGCTCGAAGGGCCGAATGGCCTCCTCCTGCAACTATTTTCTATGTTTGTATGTTTATATATCTCACCAATCACTTGAACCTTGAGATCCAGGCTTCGATTTGAGTTAAACAACTTCCCGGCTATCTCTGCTTGGTAGTCACAAGAATAGTTCCCTTCTTCGCGGGATGTTATATCAGGAATTTGGAACACGACTGAGTTGGAGCGAGCAGATGCCACCATGGATGCCGTGAAATTGTCGTCTCCTCTCTTGTGCAGGTGAAAACGACTGCCCGAGAGAAAACTTGGAGCCTCGCAAGTGATCTCCAGCAATTGGCCACGGACAAGAACGTTGGCCCGGGCATTATCACGAATCTTTGGACCTTTGAGTTGATCTGTAAAAAGACGAAAGAAAAATCAAAAGTCATTTCTTAATGCCAGCAAATGCTCATCGTGAACGTTAACCCATCTCATTCCTGGCGTCGTTCTTGTAAACCTTCTCTGGACCTTCTCCAGAGCCAATTGCCAAAGTAAAATATAGGGGTGCTGAACTAGATGGAAGTGTTGACTCGATGGGCCGAATGGCCTCACCCCACTGCTGTAACTTGTGAATGTGACTTTCAAGGCTCATGTAGTTCTTGGTTATTCAAATTCACATCCTCGACTGAGACAAGAGACAGCAGACTCAATTAATGTCATCCAGTGTCCTTCTGCAGTTGTATAGGGCTCTGGTGAGACCACATCTGGAGTATTGTGTACAGTTTTGGTCTCCTAATTTGAGGAAGGACATCCTTGTGATTGAGGCAGTGCAGTGTAGGTTCACCAGATTGATCCCTGGGATAGCGGGACTGTCATATGAGGAAAGATTGAAAAGACTAGGCTTGTATTCACTGGAGTTTAGAAGGATGAGGGGGAATCTGATAGAAACATGTAAAATTATAAAAGGACTGGACAAGCTAGATGCAGGAAAAATAGATAATAGACAATAGATAATAGGTGCAGGAGTAGGCCATTTGGCCCTTCGAACCAGCACCGCCATTCAATATGATCATGGCTGATCATCCCCAATCAGTACCCCGTTCCTGCCTTCTCCCCATATCCCCTGACTCTGCTATTTGTATGAGCCCTATCTAGCCGTTTCCTTAAAGCATCCAGAGAACCGGCCTCCACCACCCTCTGAGGCAGAGAATTCCACAGACTCACAACTCTCTGTGAGAAAAGGTTTCCTCATCTCCGTTCTAAATGGCTTACTCATTATTCTTAAACTGTGGCCCCTGGTTCTGGACTCCCCCAACATCGGGAACGTGTTTCCTGCCACTAGTGTGTCCAAGCCCTTAACAATCTTATATGTTTCAATGAGATCCCCTCTCTTCCTTCTAAACACCAGAGTGTACAAGCCCAGCCGCTCCATTCCCTCAACATATGACAGTCCCGCCATCCCGGGAATTAACCTGGTGAACCTACGCTGGGCTCCCTCAATAGCAAGAATGTCCTTCCTCAAATTAGGGGACCAAAACTGCACACAATACTCCAGGTGTGGTCTCACTAGGGCCCTGTACAACTGCAGAAGGACCTCTTTGCTCCTATATTCGATTCCTCTTGTTATAAAGGCCAACATGCCATTTGCTGTCTTCACTGCCTGTTATACCTGCATGCTTACTTTCATAGACTGATGTACAAGGACCCCCAGATCCCGTTGTACTTCCCCTTTTCCCAACTTGACGCCATTCAGATAGTAATCTGCCTTCCTGTTTTTGCTACCAAAGTGGATAACCTCACATTTATCCGCATTAAACTGCATTGTTCCTAATGTTGGGCGAGTCCAGAACCAGGGGCCACAGTCTTAGAATAAAGGGGAGGTCATTTAAGACTGAGGTGAGAAAAAATATTTCCACCCAGAGAGTTGTGAATTTGTGGAATTCCCTGCCACAGAGGGCAGTGGAGGCCAAATCACTGGATGGGTTTAAGAGAGAGTTAGATAGAGCTCTAGGGGCTGGTGGAGTCAAGGGATATGGGGAGAAGGCAGGCACGGGTTATTGATAGGGGACGATCAGCCATGATCACAATGAATGGCGGTGCTGATTGGAAGGGCCGAATGGCCTCCTCGTGCACCTATTCTATGTTTCTATGTGAATCTATCTTTCCTAATGAATGGGCAGATGCATTGCAGATGCAGTATAAACTAGATCAAGGCGAGGTTATCCACTTTGGTGGCATGAACATGAAGGTAGATTACTATTGATTATTACTAATGGTGTCAGATTAGAAAAACGGGAAGTACAATGGGATCTGGTGGTCCTTGTACATTAGTCAATTAAAGCAAGCATGCAGGTACAGCAGGCAGTGAAGAAAGCAAATGGCCTGTTGGCCTTCATAACAAGAGGAGTTGAGTATCGGAGCAAAGAGGTCCTTCTGCAGGTGTACAGGGCCCTGGTGAGACCACACCTGGAGTATTGCGTGCAGTTTGTCTCCAAATTTGAGGAAGGACATTCTTGCTATTGAGGGAGCCCAGCGTAGGTTTACAAGGTTAATTCCCGGGATGGCGGGACTGTCATATACTGAGAGAATGGAGCGGCTCGGCTTGTACACTCTGGAGTTTAGAAGGATGAAAGGGGATCTCATTGAAACATATAAGATTATTAAAGGTTTGGACACGCTAGAGGCAGGAAACATGTTTCCGATGTTGGGGGAGTCCAGAACCAGGGGCCACAGTTTAAGAACAAGGAGTAAGCCATTTAGAACAGAGATGAGGAAACACTTTTCCACCCAGAGAGTTGTGAATCTGTGGCCATTTAGAACAGAGATGAGGAAACACTTTTCCACCCAGAGAGTTGTGAATCTGTGGGATTCTCTGCCACAGAAGGCAGTGAAGCCAATTCACTGGATGTTTTCAAGAGAGAGTTGGATTTAGCTCCACGGGCTAATGGAATCAAGGGATATGGGGAGAAGGCAGGAACGGGGTACTGATTGTGGACGATCAGCCATGATCACATTGAATGGCGGTGCTAGCTGGAAGGACTACCCTCCAGTCCACAGGAACTAGTATGTCATGGAGGCGCTGCTATCGGAGATCCGGGTTTGATCCCGACTACTGATGCTGCCTCTATAAAGTTTGCACTTTCTCCGTGTGGATTTTCTTCGAGATCTTTGGTTGCCTCCCACACTCCAAATACGTGCGTGTTTGTAGGCTAATTGGCTTGGGGTAAATATAAAAGTTGTCCCCAGTGTGTGTAGGGTAGTGTCAGTGTGCAGGGATCGCTGGTCGGCACGGACTCAGTGGGGGCCTGTTTCTGCACTGTATCTCTAAACTAAACTAGTGTGTGAACGGGCGATCGCTGGCCGGCACGGACTCAGTGGGTGTACAGAAAATTGGAGAATGATTGATGATCAGAGCATCCACTGTTAGAAACATAGAAACATAGACAATAGGTGCAGGAGGAGGCCATTCGGCCCTTCGAGCCTGCACCGCCATTCAATATGATCACGGCTGATGATCCAACTCAGCATCCTGTCCCTGCCTTCTCTCCATACCCCCTGATCCCTTTAGCCACAAGGGCCACATCTAACTCCCTCTTAAATATAACCAATGAACTGGCCTCAACGACCTTCTGTGGCAGAGAATTCCACAGTTTGTAGGAAGTGTTGGACACAGACCTACCTTTCACCGTGATGGTGATAGACTGACTCCGAGCAGAGGTGAAGACTCTGCCAGATTCTTCAACGTCGTAGCCACAAGAGTAGTTCCCTTCCTGATCCTCATTGATATTTTTCAAGAGAAAGACAGCAGAGTTGCCTCTGGATTTGGGAGTTCTAGAGGCGATGGGATTACTCTCTCCGTCCCGGTACAGGTAGAAGGCGGCGTTCTTGTAGAACCCCAGAGTTCCACAGTAGATCACAATATCCTCACCCTTCACCAACACGTCCACGCTTCTGCTGAGGGACAGGGTGGGCTTGGGAGGCTGATCTGAAGTGGCCAAGAGCACAACGAGACATCAGCGAGCGAGAGAGAGATAGAGAGAAAGAGGGGGGGGGAGAGGGGGAGGGGGAGAGGGGGAGGGGGAGAGGGACAGAGGTAGAGCGGGCAGGGGGAGACAGAGAAAGAGGGAGGGGGAGGGAGGCAGAGAGAAAGGGAGAAAGTGAGAGGGGGAGAGAGAGAGGGGGGTGGAGAAAGGGTGAGGGTAGAGGGATAGACATCACCAAAATGCAATGGTGGACTCCACAGGGGAGTGGAGGCTTCAGGGAAGGAGGGGTGGGTGTAGGAGGGAGAGGGAGAGGGAGAGGGAGAGATCAACATGCAATGGTTGTCTCCACAGGTGAGTGGTGGGTTCAGGGAAGGAGGGGTGAGTGAAGGGTGGAAGGATTGAGGGATGGAGAGAAGGAGAGAGAGAGAGAGAAAGGGGGAGGGAGAGATAGACATCTCCGACATGCAATGGTTGTCTCCACAGGTGAGTGGTGGGTTCAGGGAAGGAGGGGTGGGTGAAGGGTGGAAGGATTGAGGGATGGAGAGATGGAGAGAGGAGAGAGAGAGAGGGGGGTGGAGAGACAGATAGAAAGATCTACGAGATGTAATGATTGTCTCCACAGGTGAGTGGTGACTTCAGGGAAGGAGGAATGGGTGAAGGGTGGAAGGATTGAGGGGTGGAGAGAAGGAGGGGGATGGAGAGAGAGAGAGAGGGGGAGAGAGATAGATAGAAAGATCTCGGAGATGCAATGTTTGTCTCCACAGGTGAATGGTGGGCTCGGGGAAGGATGGATAGGTGAAGGAAGGAAATATTGAGGTATAGAGAGAACGAGAGAGAAAGAGAGAGGGAAGGGAGAGATAGAGAGCTTGACATCTCCGAGATGCAATGATTGTCTCCACAGATGAGTAGTGGCCTCGGAGAAGGAGGGATGGGTGAAGGATGGAAATATTGAGGGATAGAGAGAAGGATAGAGCCGGGAGAGAGGTGGGGGGAGGGGAGGGGTACCCACCGCGATTGCAGATGGCTCCGGCATCTTCCCGGTGGTGGCAGTTGTGTTTGCCGAGCTGGTGGGAGGCGCATTCCCCGAGGCTCTGCTCCATGCCCTCGCATTTGACGTCGTCCAGCCAGATGTTGTCCGTGCCGACGCCAAAAGTGGCCGAACCCTGGGCGAGCTCGGCAAAGCCGCACCCAAGCTGCCGGCAGACGACCACCACGTCGGCAAGGTCCCAGTAGTCGTCGCACACCGTCCCCCACGACTGGTTGTGGAAGATCTCCACCCTCCCCTCACATGGAGAGGACCCATTGGTCAACCTGACCAACAGTACTTCTGTACAGGGGCACGAGAGATCAGCTATACCTTCATTCATTCCTTCCCTCCCTCCTGCCCTCTCTACCTTTCATTTTCTCTCTTTCCCTCTCTCTCTCTCTTTCTCTGTTTTTTCCTTCCATCTCTCTCTCTCTCTCTCTCTCTCTCTCTCTTTCTCTCTTTCTTTCTTCCGTCTCTCTCTCTTCTCTTTCATGTTAGCATTCATAGTGAAAGGATTTGAGTATAGGAGCAGGGAGGTTCTACTGCAGTTGTACAGGGTCTTGGTGAGACCACACCTGGAATATTGCGTACAGTTTTGGTCTCCAAATCTGAGGAAAGACATTCTTGCCATAGAGGGGTTAAAGAGAAGGTTCACCAGACTGATTCTTGGGATATCAGGACTCATATGAAGAAAGACTGGATAGACTTGGCTTGTGCTCGCTAGAATTTAGAAGACTGAGGGGGGATCTTATAGAAACTTACAAAATTCTTAAGGGGTTGGACAGGCTAGATGCAGGAAGATTGTTCCCGATGCTGGGGAG